>JARQOD010006382.1:0-43145 GCA_033576555.1 Oophaga sylvatica
TTGATGAAAAGCCCACGATGAACCCACAGCCCTCGTGGAGTGAGCTTGAATCTTAATCGGGCAAGGTTCGCCCTTAAGTCGGTAAGCCTCTAAAATGGCCGACCGAATCCAACGAGCTATAGAATCCTTGGAAGCTCGTTGACCACGTCAACGACCTGCTGGAATCACAAACAGAGATTCCGACTTCCGAAAACTTTGAGTAACAGACAAATAGAACTTCAAAGCCCGCACTAAATCCAATGTGTGTAAGGCCCGTTCCTTCGCATTCCTCGGCTCCGGACAGAGCGAGGGCAACACAATATCCTGGTTAACATGAAATTGTGACACCACCTTAGGTAGAAAGTCACCCCGAGTGCGAAGCACTACGCGATCCGGGTGAAACTCCAGAAAAGGGGGCGAGCAAGAAATAGCCGCCAACTCAGAAACCCTTCTCAAAGAAGTGACCGCCACTAGGAAGGTAACCTTCCAAGAGAGCAAAGAAAGACTAACAGAGTCCATAGGCTCAAAAGGCCCATGTTGAAGAGCCTCCAAAACAAGATTGAGCCGCCAAGGAGACACAAACGCCTTCCGCGGTGGAAACTGACGGGTTACTCCGCGAAAAAAGGAACGTACGTCCCTACGCGAAGCGATAGCCTTCCGAAATAGCAAGGACAGAGCAGAAACCTGACCCTTCAGAGTGCTAACTGCCAAACCCTTGTCCAGCCGTACTGCAAAAAGACCAACAAATTGGGAATGGAAAAAATCCTCGGGTTCCTTGAAGAATCCGAACACCACGAAAAGAAGGCTTCCCAAGTCTTGTGGTAAATCCTAGTAGTAGCCGGACCTCTGGCAGCTCGCAAAGTGGCAATGACTTCGGCTGAAAAACCTTGACGGGTCAAAATTTCGATCTCAAAGCCACGCCGTCAAACGCAGAGACTTCAGGTCCGGATGGCAAATGGGCCCTTGAGTTAACAGGTCCAGGCGAAGAGGGAGTGGAAGTGGAGGCGCTGCCAGAAGCGACACCAGCGCCGAGAACCACGTCCTCCTTGGCCAATCTGGGGCTATCAACATAGCCGGGATTCTCTCCAGTTTGATCCGACGCAACACCAGAGGGAGTAAAGATATCGGCGGAAACACATAGATTAGCTCGAATTGGTCCCACGGAGCCACTAGAGCATCCACCGCCACAGCCTTCGGGTCCTTGTACCTGGACATGAACGTTGGTAACTTGGCACTGACCCTGGATGCCATCAAATCCACTTGGGGAGTCCCCCAACGGGAGCACAGCAGTGCAAAAATCTCCGGATGAAGACTCTATTCTCCGGGATCCATCTTTTCGCGAATGAGAAAGTCCGCCGTGACATTCCGAACTCCTGGAATGTGAATCGCAGAGATGGCTGGCACCCTGGCCTCGGCCCATACCAGGATCCGAGACACCTCCATCATGAGCTTGAAGCTCCTCGTTCCACCTTGATGGTTGATATACGCGACCGCCGTCGCATTGTCTGTCTGCACTCGGACTGGTAGACCGCTTAAAGGGACCGTCCAGTGTTGGAGGCAAAGAAAAATCACCCTCAATTCCAGGATGTTGATCGGCAGGACAGACTCTTCCGACGACCATACTCCCTGAGTCCAGAGATTGTTCCAGACACCCCCCCATCCCGTCAGGCTGGCATCGGTGGTTATGACCGACCACCTCGGAGGGAGAAAGGACTTCCCCAGGGATAACACTTCCGGACGTGACCACCATCCTAGAGACTCTCGCACCCTGTGGGAGATGATGACACTGCAATCCAGTGAAACCTGCGATCGATCCCAACGGTTCAAAATGAGCCTTTGGAGGGCCCTGGAATGAAATTGGGCAAACGGAATTGCCTCCATCGACGCCACCATCAAACCCAGAAGGCGCATACACCTTCGAAGGGACATTGCTGTCGAAGACTTCATAACCTGTACATGTCGAAGAAGACTCGCTTGCTTGTCTAGAGGCAGAGACACCACTGCTCGTACCGTGTCGAAATGCATTAACAAAAACAGGATTGACTGCGACGGTTCCAGAGACGACTTCTCCCAATTGACCAGCCACCCGAAGTCCTCCAGGAGCTGAAGGGATAGATTGCGAGCCGTCACCGCCTCCTCCTTTGAGTACGCCACAATCAAAAGGTCGTCCAGGTAGGGAAGAATCGTTACCCCCTGTCTTCGAAGAATCGCCATGAGAGGTGCCAGAATATTCGTAAAAACTCTGGGTGCTGAGGCCAAACCGAATGGCAGGGCCACAAATTGGTAGTGGTCCTGACCTATGGCAAAACGGAGGAAGCTTTGGTGGGCCCTTCCGACGGGAACATGCAAATAAGCGTCGCGAATGTCGATTGACACCAAAAAATCGTTCTGCGACAGGGCCGCCACAAGGGAACGAAGTGACTCCATGCGGAATTTCCGGGTGCGGACATGCCGATTCAATCTCTTGAGATCCAGAATGGGGCGAAACTTGTCCTCCTTTTTGGGGACCACAAAGAGGTTGGAATAAAACCCTCTTCCCCGGTCCTCCGGCGGAACCGGTACCACCACACCCTTCTGCAGAAGGGAACCGACCTCCCGCAGTAGAGCGGCAAATAGCTCGGGCTCTGACGGAATGCGAGATTGGCAAAAACTGTCTGGGAGTCGAGAAAGAAACTATGAAGTAGCCTGTCGACACAACCCGCGTCACCCAAGCGTCCGACACGCAGGAAGCCCAAGTCGGTTTGAATTGGAGCAGGCGACCTCCCACTCGAGAGCCCTCGAGTGAGACCCTGGCGTCAGTCCGCCTTAGCGGGTTTTTTGTCAGCTTCCCGCTTGTCTCGGTGGAAGCTCTGTTTCCAGGGAGTGCGGGATTTCTGAGCGTTCTTTTTTCCTGAAAAAGAGGGACGACCCGATCCCCAAGAGGGCTGACCGAACCGTCCCCTGGACCGAAAGGACCGCCGACTACTACCAGCACTAGGCCTGCCAGACGCAGAAGTCACAGCTCTTCGCTGCGGTAAAGCCGTTTCTTTTGCCTTTGCCTTGGCAATCAGCTCTGTGAGGTCAGATCCAAATAGCTGACCACCCTTGTAAGCTAAAGATAGCAAACCTTGCTTGGAAACCGCATCCCCGGTCCACTGTTTAAGCCACAGTGCTCTCCTGACTGTGACCGCCGAGGATTGCGCTCTGGACAGCAGTGACGCAGTATCCAAACCTGCATCACTGCCATATCGGGCTGCATCCTCCAACAACTTGAAAAGCCCCTCTACCTCGGATAGTGGGGATCCATCTTGCCACGCCGTCCGTAGACGGTCTAACCAGCTTAGGGAAGCTTTACAAGCACACATGGACCCTAGTACTGCTCTGAATCCATGACCCGCGGCCTCGTAGATGGATTTCGCCGCCATCTCCGTTTTCTGTCCAGTGTGTCCTGCAGACTCGCCTTCCTTCGCTAAGCTGGAATAAAGGGGCATGAAACATCCGGGCCGACTTACCAGGACGTCTAGTTACCTCCTCCGGTAACTAACGCCCTCATGGCTCCAATAAAAGCCTTCGTACGGCCCAAAAGAGAGGCAGAGTGTCCCTGCCGATCCTCCTTGTCCGAATCGGACATCTTTACGCGGGAAGGAAGGCACCGGCTTGTGTCGCTTCCTGCCATGAGAAGATCTAGCTGACACCCAATAACCTAGAGTGTCCCTGCCGATCCTCCTTATCCGAATCGGACATCTCCCCATCCGAGTTCGAAGGGGAACCCTCCATGCCCGAGATCTCCGAGTCGCTACACGGGAAGGATGGCACCGGCCTGTGTCGCTTCCTGCCATGAGAGGATCTAGCTGACACCCAATAACCTAGGAGTTCAGACAGGCCATCAATAGAACGAGCGAGGGCCTCCATTTTGACATCACTGACACCTCCGACCGCTGCGCTAGACGCCGTTGAGGTCTGTGCAGACTCGCCTTCCGTGTCAGATACGCGAGACTGATCCTGTAGCGGATCTGGGAGACGGTCCGCACCTCCTGGATCCTGATCCGACATGCTCACACAGTATATGGCAGGCTAAACCTGTCAGCAACTAGAACAGTGTGGTCTTTTTTTTTTTTTTTTTTTTTAAAAGTAAAAACGAACGCTGAAGGGTTAAAGCTCTTAAGGAGAGCTACCCCAGCTGTCCCCCAATTAAGGGTTAACCACCTAAGAAGGGGTTGATGTCGCAGACTCCCCACAACCCCTGTTAATGAAAAGGGTGTGCGAGCCCCAGGTGCCTCTTATGAGGTAGCAGCTGCAGGACAATGCCTCAAGGGTATGCCACACTAAACAAGAACGCCAACGAGATCGCTAATATATTGCGCTGATTTGTACATCGCAATGACCGCCAAAGTCGTTAAGGAGATCGCTAACCACTTATGCGTCGTTAATGAGATCGTCCAGTGTGGCAGCTACCAGCAACTTTAAAACGATCACAAAAAAACGATCGCATTAGTATGCGTCGTTATCGTGATCGTTAGCGGAAGCGTTCAGTGTGGCAGTACCTTGCCCTGCGCTGTGGGGGTGAAGGGGTCAAGCTTCTGCCCTCAGAAAGGTAGAAGCGACTCACCCAGCTGGCCGCGGTGCAGTGTCCTCCTTTCGGTCGGTCGGGGGAGCGGAGAGAGAGAGGAACCCGAGGGGCCGTCAGTAATGGCCGCCGCGCTAGAGGAGAGAAGCCGGAAGAGAAGAGGCAGGGTAAAGCGCGCGCTCAGAGCGCTTTCTGCCCGCGAAAGAATGGGAGAACGCGAAGCCACGCCCCCCGCCGGCTTCAAAAAAATGGCGCACGAATCACTCTGCTCTCCGCTCCTGTCCCGCTCCCATGTCCTGCAGGCATCCACCTGCGGACAAAAGTACACAATCACCACACTGAAAAATGTAGTAGCGGCTGCCGCAGCAGCCGCTGAAGCACTCAAACACATCAATAAAATGTTGAGTACTCACCCAGCTGAGCGCCACAGGGACCCCCAGGGATTTGTGGCGCTGTGCCTGTAGCTTCCCCCCAGGGCGGGGAACGCAGTGACCCCAGAAGCGCGGTTTGCGTCCCCGCCAGGGAAGCAACCCTCATCCCCAGGGCTGGCAGGGTTCTGCAGGGACCACCTTAAAGGGTAATGCAGATCCGCCAAGGGAGGGGTGGGGGTCCAGCAGCGCTGAGACCCCTGAGACCTCAAGACCACGAGGGTCCAAGTCCCTGTCCGATAAAAATAAAAAATTCTTCTGAGGAGCTGCTCCAGCAGCGACTATCCTCTGTGACCTCAAATTTTAGACTGGAGAGCTGGAGTAGGAGGAGCCCGAGCTGGAGGGGCCGGTCAACACTCTTTTCAATCTGAGGTGTTCTATCCTCTTCACCTGCTGCTGAAAAATATCATAATACAAAAATAAAAAAAATAAAATAAAAAAAAAAAAAATAATATATATATAATATATATATATATATATATATATATATATATATATACACACACACCGTATATACTCACGTATAAGCCGAGATTTTCAGCCCATTTTTTTAGGCTGAAAGTCCCCCTCTCGGCTTATACGCGAGTCATATACGCCAGGGGGTCGGCGGGGGAGGGAGTGTCAGATCATGCTCCCCTCGCTGGCGCGTCTCTGCAGCCCCCCTGCTTCTCCCACGATCTCAGGCTCCTTCCTTCAGCGGTCACGTGGTACCGCTCATTAAAGTCATGAATATGCGCATATTCATGACTTTAATAAGCCCTACCACGTGACCGCTGAAGGAAGGAATAGCTGCCGAAGACCGTGGGAGAAGCAGGGGGGGCCACAGAGACGCGCCAGGAGGGGGTAAGTATAAGTGATATTCACCTGTCCCTGGTCCACCGCTGCGCTCCGCTCCATCCTCTGCGTCTTCTGGCTGTGACGCTCGGGTCAGAGGGTCGCGATGACGTTCTTAGTGCGCTCGTGCACTGGCGAAGTCACTGACAGAGCCCCCGGAAGATGGAGCGGTGCACCTGGGACAGGTGAATATCTCAGGTGACGGGGCCCTGAGCCAGCAGTGACACCGGCACCTACCCCCCATAGCGCGCCGATGTCCCCGCCTGCTCAGTACACCGGCACCTGGCCCCCAGCGACGAGAGGTGAGCATGTCATTTTTTTTTTCATTTGCCGCTGCAGCATACGGGGCCTATTCTATGTAGCATCACATGGGCATAATCTATGGAGCATCATATGGGGGCATAATCTTTGGAGCATCAATGGGGGCATAATCTTTGGAGCATCTTATGGGGGCATGATCTATGGAGCATCTTATGGGGGCATGATCTATGGAGCATCTTATGGGGGCATATATCTATGGAGCATTTATGGGGGCATAATCTATGGAGCATCTTATGGGGCATAATCTATGAGCATCTTATGGGCATAATCTATGGAGCATCTTATGGGGCATAATCTATGGAGCATCATATGGGGGCATAATTTATGGAGCATCTTATGGGGGCATAATCTATGGAGCACGGGCATAATCTATGAATCAAGGGGGCATAATCTATGGAGCATCATATGGGGGCATAATCTATGGAGCATTTGATGGGGGCATAATCTATGGAGCATTTTATGGGGCATAATCTATGGAGCATTTTATGGGGCATAATCTATGGAGCATCATATGGGGCATAAAATATATGAAGCATTTTATGGGGCCATAACTTTTATGGAGCAGCATATGGGGCATAATCTATTGGAGCACCTTATGGGGCCATTATTAACCTTTGTGCAGCGTTATATGGGGAGTATTTTGTATGGAGCATCTTATGGGGTCATCATGAACTGTATGGAGCATTATATGGGGCTCCTGATTCAATATGGATATTCAAAAATATTTAACCTACTGATGTCTCAATTAATTTTACTTTAATTGGTATCTATTTATATTTTTGAAAATTTACCAGTAGCTGCTGCATTTTCCACCCTAGGCTTATACGCGAGTCAATAAGTTTTCCCAGGTTTTTGTGGCAAAATTAGGGGGGGGGGACGGCTTATACACGTCGGCTATATGATATATATACGGTTTATGTTTCAAAAATGCTGATGTAAAGTAGACCTGTTGTAAATGTTATTAATTTTGTGTGATATTAACCTCTCGTTTAAGATCATAAATTGAGAAATTTGAAAATTGAGAAATTTTTACCAAAATTCCAATATTTTCACAAATAAGCGTAAAAAAATTGACCTAAATTTACTACTAATATGAAGTACAAGGTGTCCCAAAAAATACAACCTCAGAATCACTAATATCCATTAAAGTGTTCCAGAGTTATTTCCGCATAGTCAGACTGGTCAGAAACGTAAAATTTCACCTGGTCAGGAAGATGAAAACAGGTTTCGGGTGAAGGGATTAACCATAGAAAAATTGTCTAAAAAAATCTAAAAAAAAAAAAAAAACACACTTAAGGGTATGCCACACTTAGCGATCGCACTAGCGATCACGAAAACGACACGACCTGGCGAGATCGCTAGTGTGATCGCTAAGTGATCGCTAGTTAGATTCCAAACACATCTCATCAGCGATCTGTATAACAACCTCTGCGGTCGTTGGGAAAACCTAGTCCCACCTGCGATGTTGGTGAAGTCGTTCATAAAGGGTGTCACACTCAGCGATTCAGGCTCACCAGCGGGACACCAACGAACAAAAAACAGCTCAGAACGTTCATAAGCGATCAATGACATCTCAGCAGGGGCCACATCGCTACTACATGTCACACACAGCTAAGTCGCTAACGAGATCGCTACTGCGTCATAAATGGTGATGCAGTAGTGATCTCGTTAGCGATCTTGCTTAGTGTGGCATACCCTTTAAGCAGTAAACTTTGTGAAAACCAAAATTTGTGTGAAACTTTAGGCCAAAATAGTACAACTAACACACCACACACTAACTACACAAGAATACATAAAAAAATCATATTGTCAAAAGATTTAAAGTTGCATCCTCACCTGTCGTTACGGTCTCTTTAAGCTCAAGTTCCATTCGCTGCATTTGTGTAAATTGGTGTAAAGCAGAAACTGAATTAAATTCGCCAAGTTTATACTTCATAATAAACTCTTTCGAAACTTTTCTCGGTGCCACTGACAATTTTGGTGGAGGTAGAATCATCTTTGACAAAAATGGTTCAGGATAGTTCCCTGGATAAATTGGTTATGAAAGAGTTAGGTAAAGTAGGTGTGAGACAGACTAGAATATCAAGAGAATGGAGAGGGAGAAAGAGTGCATATTTAAGGAAGAGTCACAAGACCGTATAATTCGTACGAGGATCGCAAGCAGCTCTCCTGACCCAAGAGTGACAGCATGCATTTCTATGCAGCTGCCATGCTTGGGTCGAGAGAACTGCTAGCCAGTCCGAGCATTTCAATCCTTGCACGAGTTACACAGCCGTGCAATTCTTCCCCGAGTTCTTAAAGTGGTACTCCAGGGAGAAAAAAAAATAAACTTTCCATGCCCTCATACTAAAGATGAGATGCCCAGTACACTTCTATTACCTGCTCCTCACTGCTCCCTACTCCAATCTGGAACAATAAGTCACACAGCAGTGTGCAGCTCCCAGCTGTGCGTAACAGCCAATCCACAAAGAGGAGGCGTGGCCATGCCCCCTATTCTCTGCACCTAAGCAGCTATTATCAGGAGACTGGCTGATAGCAGCAGTATGGAGCTGCACACTGCTGTAATGTACCAGACTGAGGAGTGAGCAGTGAAGAAAGTCTCTTGTCATGAAATCCACCTGATAATATCTCCTTGGTGCTGGGAGGTGGAGGGGGGTGGTGGCCTGCTTCCTGCTAGTAACCCTGAAGTAAAGGCGACATTATCAGGGATTGCCTACTACTAGAAGCTGAGAGAGCGCAGGACTCGCCCTCTTATTGCATGCTGCAGTGACATCAGGGGCCTGACTGCTGCTACTAAAGGCACTGTCACACTTAGCGATCGCACCAGCGATCACGACAACGACACGACCTGGCGAGATCGCTGGTGCGATCGTTATATTCCAAACACAACTCATCAGCGATCTCTATAACGACCTCTGCGGTCAATGGGAAAACCTAGTCCCACCTGCGACGCTGGTGAAGTCGTTCATAAAGGGTGTCACACTCAGCGATTCAGGCTCACAAGCGAGACACCAACGACTAAAAAACGGCTCAGAACGTTCATAAGCGATCAGCGACATCTCAGCAGGGGCCACATCGCTGCTACATGACACACATAGCTAAGTCGCTAACGAGATCGCTACTGCATCATAAATGGTGACGCGTTAGCGATCTCGCTTAGTGTGACAGTACCTTAAAAGTCAGGAGCAGGCCAAACCCCCTCTTGTCACTCTGGCTGTTACTCACAATAGGGACCTTCACATGCCTGTGCGACCTATTATCCAAGACAGGAGGGGGGGGGGAGCAGTGAGGAGCAGCTCCTGTCACACTGAGTTACAAGTGTTCTGAAGATAATAGAAGTGCACTGGGCATCTCATCTTTGAAGTTTATGAAGGCAGTGACTGTAAAAATTTTTCTCCCCGGAGTACCCCTTTAACTTGTAAGTGCACAGAGAAAGCAGCTCTATTCTTGAAAATAAAAATTAGATAAACACGGCAAAAATTGAATCAGAATATAAAAGACACATATCCAAAAATAATACTTTTGACTACAACTGTATACTCATGCATAAATATTATTTGCACCCAACTACTAAATACACTGTAAAAATATTCTCATTTAGTGAAAATATTTTGATATATACAGTGTGCTTCGAAAAAGTATTCATACCCTATATAGGCTTTCCACTTTTTTAATTGGGATTTTATGTGATATACCAACACAAAGTAGCAAGTATTTGTGAATTGTAAGATAAATGGTACATGGTTTAATTATTTTAAAAATATAAATCTGAAAATTGTGACATGCATTTGTATTTAACCCCTTGTAGTCAGATACCCCAAAATGAAATCGTGAGTGACCAATTGCCCCCAGAAGTCATATAATTTGTAAATTTGAGTACACCTGTAATTTATTCTCAGCATAACTACAGCTGTTCTGTGAAAGCCTCAATATTTGTTTAAGAAAATTAGGGTGAAACAGCATCGTGAAAACTTACACACCAAACAGGGAAAAAGTTGTGGAGAACAGCAAAGCATGGTTAGGTTTATTTAAAAAAAAAAAAAATCACCCACATCTCACAGAGCACTGTTCAATCCTTAAGCAGCCAAGAGGCCCATTGTCAGTCTGGAGGAGCTGCAAAGGTCCACAGGACAACTAATGTTTGCATGCTAAACAAATCTAGCCTTTATGGCAGAGTGGCAAGAAGAAAGCCATTTTCAGCTGCAGATGAAGGAAGGGAGACACAGTCATTACTAGTGGGTAGGCGGAGCCCACATAGGATAAACACACCTCAGATTAAAAAGTGTTGACCGGCCCCTCCAGCTATATAGGGCTCCTCCTACTCCAGCTCTCCAGTCTAAAATTTGAGGTTCACAGAGGATAGTCGCTGCTGGAAGCAGCTCCTCAGAAGACTTTTTTTATTTTAGTCGGACAGAGACTTGGATCACCAGAAGTGGTCTAGAGGTCTCAGGGTCTCAGCGCTGCTGGACCCCCACCTCTCCCTTGGCGGATCTGTATTACCCTGTAAGGTGGTCCCTGCAGAACCCTGCCGGCCCTGGGGGATGAGGATTGCTTCCCTGGCGGGGACGCAAACCGCGCTTCTGGGGTCACTGCGTTCCCCGCCCTGGGGGGAAGCTACGGGCAGCGCCACAAATCTCTGAGGGGTCCCTGTGGCGCTCAGCTGGGTGAGTACTCCACATGTTAATGTGTTTGAGTGCTTTAGCGGCCGCTGCGGCAGCCGCTGCTACATGTATTCATGTGTGGTGATTGTGTATCGGAGAGCGGAGTGAGTCGCGCGCTTTTTTGAAACCGGCGGGGGCGTGGCTTCGCGCTCTCCCATTTTTTCATAGGCAGGAAGCGCTCTGAGCGCGCGCCTTGTCCTGCCCTTTTTTCTTCCGGTTTAGATCTCTCTAGCGCGGCGGCCATTACTGACGGCCTCCTCGGGCTCCTCACTCTCCGCTCTCCCCGACCGACCGAAAGGAGACACTACACCACGGCCAGCTGGGTGAGTCGCCTCTACCTGTCAGGGCAGAACCTTGACCCCCTCAGCGCAGGACAAGGTATTGTCACACAGAACGCTCCCGCTGCGATCACAATAGCGACGCATAGTTTTGCGATCGTTTTTCTTTTGTGATCATTTTTTATGTCGCTAGTAGCTTCCACGGTGGGCGGTCTCATTGACGACGCATAAATGGTTAGCGATCTCTTTAGCGACTTTTGGTATTGCGATATACAATTCAGCGTAATATGTTAGCGATCTCGTTGGCGTTTTTGTTTTATGTGGCATACTTTTGAACACTGTCCTGCAGCTGTTACCTCATAAGAGGCACCTGCGGCTCGCACACCTTTTTCATTAAATAAGGGTTGTGGAGAGTCTGCAACATTAACCCATTCTTTGGTGGGTAACCCTTTTTTGGGAGACAGCTGGGGTAGCTCTCTATTTAAGAAGCTTAACCCTTCAGCGTTCATTTTTGCCTTTGAAATCCACACTGTTCTGTTGCTGTCAGGTTTTTACCTGTCATATACTGTGTGAGGGCATGTCGGATCAGGGTCCAGGAGCGGACCGTCTCCCAGATCCGCTACAGGATCAGCCTCGCGTATCTGACACGCAGACCTCGACGGCGTCAAGCGCAGCAGTCGGAGGTTACAGGGACGCCAAAATGGATGCCCTCGCTCGTTCTATTGATGGCCTGTCTGACCTTCTAGGAAATTGGGTGTCAGCTAGATCCTCTCATGGCAGGAAGCGACACAGGCCAGTGCCATCTTTCTCGCGTAGCGACTCAGAGATTTCTGATATGGAGGTTCCCCTCCAAGCTCAGATGGTGAGATATCCGATTCGGATAAAGAGGAGGATCGGCAGGCTCAATCTGCCTCTCTTTTGAGCCGTACAGAGGCTTTTATTGGAGCCATGAGGGAGGCGTTACAGTTACCAGAGGAGGTAACTAGACGTCCTGGTAAGTCGGCCCGGATGTTTCAGGAGCAGCATAGGTCGCGATCAGCCTTACCATCTCTGGATGAGCTTAATGAGGCAGTGGAGAAGGAACGCCTGTGTCCAGATAAACGTTTTCAGGGACACGGTTTTTCGAGACGCTGTATCCGTGTACTACGGAGTTGATTACTAATTGGATTCCTTCTCCTGAAGTGGATGTCCCTTTATCCCAGCTTAGCAAATCCTCATTACTTCCTGTTAAAGGGAAGGCGAGTCTGCAGGATCCGCTGGACAGAAAAACGGAGATGGCGGTGAAATCCATCTACAAGGCCGCGGGTCATGGATTCAGAGCAGTGCTAGGATCCATGTGTGCTTGTAAAGCCTCCTTGAGCTGGTTAGACCGTCTACGGACGGCGTGGCAAGATAGATCCCCACTATCCGAGGTAGAGGGGCTTTTTAAGTCATTGGAGAATGCAGCTCGATATGGCAGTGATGCAGGTTTGGATACTGCCTCCATGCTGTCCAGAGCGCAATCCTCGGCGATCACAGTCAGGAGAGCTCTGTGGCTTAGACAGTGGACCGGAGACGCGGTTTCCAAGCAAGGTTTGCTTTCCTTAGCTTACAAAGTGGTCAGCTATTTGGATCTGGCCTCACGGAGCTGATTGCCAAAGCAAAGGCAAAAGAAACGGCTTTACCGCAGCGAAGAGCTGTGGCTTCTGCGTCTGGCAGGCCTAGTGCCGGTGGTAGTCGGCGGTCCTTTCGGTCCATGGGACGGTTTGGTCAGCCCTCTTGGGGATCGGGTCATCCCTCTTTTTCGGGAAGAAAGAGCGCTCAGAAATCTCGCACTCCCTGGAAACAGAGCTTCCGCCAAGACAAGCGGGAAGCTGACAAAAAGCCTGCTAAAGCGGACTGACGCCAGGGTCTCACTCGAGGGCTCTCGAGTGGGAGTTCGCCTGCTCCAATTCAAGCCGACTTGGGCTTCCCGCGTGTCGGACACCTGGGTGACGTGGGTCGTGTCGGCAGGCTACTTCATAGAGTTTCTTTCTCGACCCCCAGACAGTTTTTGCCTATCCCGCATTCCGTCAGAGCCCGGGCTAATTGCCGCTCTACTACGGGAGGTCGATTCCTTTCTACAGAAGGGTGTGGTGGTACCAGTTCCACCGGAGGACCAAGGAAGAGGTTTTTATTCCAACCTCTTTGTAGTCCCCAAAAAGGAGGACAAATTTCGTCCCATTCTGGATCTCAAAAGATTAAATCGGCATGTCCGCACCCAGAAATTCCGCATGGAATCACTTCGCTCCGTTGTAGCGGCCTTGTCACAGAACGATTTTCTGGTGTCAATCGACATTCGCGACGCTTATTTGCATGTCCCCATCGGAAGGGCCCACCAGCGTTTCCTGCGTTTTGCCATAGGTCAGGACCATTACCAGTTTGTGGCCCTGCCATTCGGTCTGGCCTCAGCACCCAGAGTTTTTACAAAAATTCTGGCTCCTCTCATGGCGATTCTGCGAAGACAGGGGATTACGATTCTTCCCTATCTGGACGACCTTTTGATTGTGGCGTCCTCAAAGGAGGAGGCGGTGACGGCTCGCGATTTATCCCTTCAGCTCCTGGAGGACTTCGGGTGGCTGATTAATTGGGAGAGGTCATCCCTGGAACCGTCACAGTCAATCCTGTTTTTGGGAATGCAGTTCGACACAGTACGAGCAGTGGTGTCTCTGCCCTCAGACAAGCAAGCGAGTCTTCTTCACCAGGTGCAGGGTATGAAGTCTGCGACAGCAATGTCCCTTCGAAGGTGTATGCGCCTTCTGGGTTTGATGGTGGCGTCAATGGAAGCAATTCCGTTTGCCCAATTTCATTCCAGGGCTCTCCAAATGCTCATCTTGAACCGTTGGATCGATCACGGTTTTCACTGGATTGCAGTCTCATCATCTCCCACAGGGTGAGAGAGTCGCTAGAATGGTGGTTACGTCCGGAAGCGTTATCCCTGGGGAAGTCTTTCCTTCCTCCAAGGTGGTCGATCATAACCACCGATGCCAGCCTGACGGGCTGGGGGGTGTCTGGACTGGTCTTTGGATTCAGGGGGTAAGGTCATTGGAAGAGTCTGTCCTGCCGATCAACATCCTGGAATTGAGGGCAATTTTTCTTTGCCTCCAACACTGGACGGTCCCTTTAAGCGGTCTACCAGTCCGAGTGCAGACAGACAACGCGACGGCGGTCGCGTATATCAACCATCAAGGTGGACAAGGAGCTTCAGGCTCATGATGGAAGTGTCTCGAATCCTGGTATGGGCCGAGGCCAGGGTGCCAGCCATCTCTGCGATTCACATTCCAGGAGTTCAGAATATCACAGCAGACTTCCTGAGTCACAAAAGTATGGATTCCGGAGAATGGAGTCTTCATCCGGAAATTTTTGCACTGCTGTGCTCCCGTTGGGGAACTCCCCAAGTGGATGTGATGGCATCCAGGCTCAATGCCAAGTTACCGACATTCATGTCCAGGTACAAGGACACGAAGGCTGTGGCGGTGGATGCTCTGGTGGCTCCTTGGGACCATTTCGAGCTAATTTATGTGTTCCCGCCGATATCCTTACTTCCTCTGGTTTTGCGTCGAATCAGACTGGAGAGAGTCCCGGCTATATTGATAGCCCCAGATTGGCCAAGGAGGACGTGGTTCTCGACGCTGGTGTCGCTTCCGGCAGCGCCTCCACTTCCACTCCCTCTCGCCCGGACCTGTTAACCCAAGGGCCCGTTCATCACCCGGACCTGAAGTCTCTGCGTTTGACGGCGTGGCTCTTGAGACCAAATCTTGACCCGTCAAGGTTTTTCAGCCGAAGTCATTGCCACTCTGCGAGCTGCCAAGGTCCGGCTACCACTAGAATTTATCATAAGACTTGGGAAGCCTTCTTTTCGTGGTGTTCAGGTTCTTTTAGGAACCCGAGGAGTTTTTCCATTCCCAATTTGTTGGCCTTTTTGCAATACGGGCTGGACAGGGGTTTGGCAGTTAGCACTTTGAAGGGGCAAGTTTCTGCTCTGTCCTTGCTATTTCGGAAGGCTATCGCTTCACATAGGGACGTACGTTCCTTTTTTCGCGGAGTACTCGTCAGTTTCCGCCGCGAAGGCGCCTGTGTCGCCCTGGCGGCTCAATCTTGTCTTGGAGGCTCTTCAACATGGGCCTTTTGAGCCTATGGACTCTGTTAGCCTTTCTTTGCTTTCTTGATGCAGGTTTGCTTCTTAGTGGCGGTCACTTCCTTTGAGAGGTTTTCAGATTGCGGTCTCTGCTCGCCTCCCATTTCATGTAGTTTTTTCCCAGCCAAGGAATGCGAAAGAACGAGCCTTGCACACATTGGATTTGGTGCGGGCTTTAAAGTTCTATTTGTCCATTACTCAAAATTTTCGGAAGTCGGATTCTCTGTTTGTGATTTCAGCAGGTCGTCGACGTGGGCAACGAGCTTCCAAGGATTCTATAGCTCGTTGGATTCGGTCGGCCATTTTAGAGGCTTACCGACTTAAGGGCGAACCCTGCCCGATTAAGATTCGGGCTCACTCCACAAGGGCTGTGGGTTCGTCGTGGGCTTTCCACCAAGGAGCCTCGGCAGCTCAGCTCTGCCGGGCGGCGACCTGGCGTTCCGTCCACACATTTACAAAATTTTATAAGGTGGATGTTAGTGCTTCCGCTGATGCGGCCTTAGGACGTAGGGTCCTGCAGGCGGCTGTAGTTTAAAAGTTCTTGGGAACTTATAGTTAGCGACTATTTGCGCATTTATCTAGGTTGTTGGGTATCTGCCTCTTTTGGTTTTTTGCCCACCCTTATTTTTGGACTGCTTTGGGACGTCCCACTAGTAATGACTGTGTCTCCCTTCCTTCATCTGCAGCTGAAACACGGATTTTGGTAAGAACTTACCTGTAAAATCCTTTTCAGCGAAGAAGGAAGGAGACACAGCTCCCTCCCATGGCAGAAGTGTGTTGTTGTGTTTTCAGATGCGGCGTGACCCTTCTCTGATAGCGTTTATCTGGGCTGAGGTCGGCGCGCTAAGGCTCTGTTCCAGCATTGCCAGCTCATCGCAGTGGTCAGGTTCAGTGAGTAGTACCTGGACTGTGTGGTTGTTTCGGCTATATGCATAACCTGTCTTCTTGTTTTTTCTCTGAAGTCCTTCAGAAGGGGTTATGTTGCTACGCTGGTGATATTTGCTCTTCCTTAAGCTTGGGTACGACTGGAGAGCTGTAGTAGGAGGAGCCCTATATAGCTGGAGGGGCCGGTCAACACTTTTTAATCTGAGGTGTGTTTATCCTATGTGAGCTCCGCCTACCCACTAGTAATGACTGGTCTCCCTTCCTTCTTCGCTGAAAAGGATTTTACAGGTAAGTTCTTACCAAAATCCGTGTTTTTAAAAGGGAACTTGTCAGAAGGATTGTGCCAAGTAACCTACAAGACAGTGTCAGTTTGGTGCCGTTATACTGATTAAAATGATACCCTGTTTTTTTAAATCCGTCTTGTGGTTGCTGTTTAATATTTATTCTCAGTTTTCAGTTAGTGATATGCCTGTGCTTCAGGGCGGGGTCTTTATGTGGTGCTCTGCTTAGCTATTCATCAGTATGGCTTCTGACAGGTCACTGATACTCGTGACTGCCCTATTTAATAATGAATATTATGTATTGAGAAAAAAAATAAAAAATCACTTTCAGCAGGCAGGCGCCACAGTATGATCGCATGTGTATTGTACATTTAATTCTTTTATGTGATGCTATAAATAACTACATTAAAAAAAGGTCTCAAAATGGCCACACCTGTGCAGTAACAGCTATTAGCGATCCAATAGCTGCTACTGAGCAGGTGCGCCATCTTGCTAGAGGGAAAAAAAAAACCTCCTCCGAGATGGCACATGCGCAGTAGCAGCTATCGAATCGCTGATAACTGCTACTGCGCAGCTGCCACCATTTTGAGACTTTTTCAGCAGCAGATGAAGAGGGAGACACAGTCATTACTAGTGGGGTAGGCGGAGCCCACATAGGATGAACACCTCAGATTAAAAAGAGTGTTGACCGGCCCCTCCAGCTTGGGCTCCTCCTACTCCAGCTCTCCAGTCTAAAATTTGATGTCACAGAGGATAGTCGCTGCTGAAGCAGCTCCTCAGAAGATTTTTTATTTTTATCGGACAGAGACTTGGACCCCCGTGGTTTTGAGGTCTCAGGGGTCTCAGCGCTGCTGGACCCCCAACTCTCCCTTGGCGGATCTGTATTACCCTTTAAGGTGGTCCCTGCAGAACCCTGCCGGCCCTGGGGGATGAGGATTGCTTCCCTGGCGGGGACGCAAACCGCGCTTCTGGGTCACTGCGTTCCCCTACCTGGGGGGAAGCTACGGGCACAGCGCCACAAATCCCTGGGGGTCCCTGTGGCGCTCAGCTGTGTGAGTACTCAACATTTTATTGAATGTGTTTGAGTGCTTGAAGCAGCTGCGCAGCCGCTGCTACATGTATTATAGTTGGTGACTGGTGTTTTTTTGTCCGCAGGTGGATGCCTGCATGACATGGGAGCGGGGAAGGAGAGGAGAGCGGAGGAGTTCGCGCTCATTTTTTTGAAGCCGGCGGGGGGCGTAGCTTAGCGCTTTCCCGGTCTTCTCGGGCAGGAAGCGCTCTGAGCGCGCGATTCTCCTGCACCTTTCTCTTCCGGCTTCCCTCTCACAGCGCGGCGGCCATTACTGACGGCCCCCTCGGGCTCCTCTCTCTCTCCGCTCCCCCCGACCGACCGAAAGGAGACACTGCACCGCGGCCAGCTGGGTGAGTCGCTTCTACCTTTCTGAGGGCAGAAGCTTGACCCCTTCACCCCCACAGCGCAGGCACCTTTCTGGAGGTGCTGCCAACTGATCGCTCCCGCTAACGATCACAATAACGACCATACTAATGCGATCGTTTTTGTGATGTTTTAATGTCGCTAGTAGCTGCCACAGTGGGCGATCTCATTGACGACGCATAAGTGGTTAGCGATCTATTTGGCGACTTTGGCGGTCATTGCGATGTACAAATCAGCGCAATATGTTAGCGATCTCGTTGGCGTTCTTGTTTAACATTGTCCTGCAGCTGCTACCTCATAAGAGGCGCCTGGGGCTCGCACACCCTTTTCATTAACAGGGGTTGTGGGGAGTCTGCGACATTAACCCCTTCTTAGGCGGTTAACCCTTAATTGGGGGACAGCTGGGGTAGCTCTCCCTTTAAGAGCTTTAACCCTTCAGCGTTCGTTTTTTTTTTTTTTTTTTAAAAACCACACTGTTCTAGTTGCTGACAGGTTTAACCTGCCATATACTGTGTGAAGACATGTCGGATCAGTGTCCAAGAGGTGCGGACCGTCTCCCAGATCCGCTACAGGATCAGTCTCGCGTATCTGACACGGAAGGCGAATCTGCACAGACCTCGACGGCGTCTAGCGCAGCGGTCGGAGGTGTCAGTGATGTCAAAATGGAGACCCTCACTCGTTCTATTGATTGCCTGTCTGAACTCCTAGGTTATTGGGTGTCAGCTAGATCCTCCCATGGCAGGAAGCGACACAGGCCGGTGCCATCCTTCCCGTGTAGCGACTCGGAGATCTCGGGCATGGAGGGTTCCCCTTCGAGCTCGGATGGGGAGATATCCGATTCGGATAAGAGGATTGGCAGGGACACTCTGCCTCTCTTTTGGGCCGTACAGAGGCTTTTATTGGAGCCATGAGGGAGGCGTTACAGTTACAGAGGAGGTAACTAGCGTCCTGGTAAGTCGGCCCGGATGTTTCAGGAGTCGCATAGGTCGCGATCAGCATTACCAACTCTGGATGAGCTTAATGGGGCAGTGGAGAAGGAACGCCTGTGTCCAGATAAACGTTTTCAGGGGACGTTTTTTGAGACGCTGTATCCGTGTACAACGGAGTTGATTGATAATTGGATTCCTTCTCCTGAAGTGGATGTTCCTTTATCCCAGCTTAGCAAATCCTCATTACTTCCTGTTAAAGGGAAGGCGAGTCTGCAGGATCCGCTGGACAAAAAACGGAGATGGCAGCGAAATCCATCTACGAGGCCGCGGGTCATGGATTCAGAGCAGTACTAGGGTCCATGTGTGCTTGTAAAGCTTCCCTGAGCTGGTTAGACGTCTACGGACGGCGTGGCAAGATGGATCCCCACTATCCGAGGTAGATGGGCTTTTCAAATTGTTGGAGGATGCAGCCCGATATGGCAGTGATGCAGGTTTGGATACTGCGTCACTGCTGTCCAGGGCGCAATCCTCGGCGGTCACAGTCAGGAGAGCACTGTGGCTTAGACAGTGGACCGGGGACGCGGTTTCCAAGCAAGGTTTGCTATCTTTAGCTTACAAGGGTGGTCAGCTATTTGGATCTGACCTCACAAGGCTGATTGCCAAGGCAAAGGAAAAACGGCTTTACCGCAGCGAAGAGCTGTGACTTCTGCGTCGGGCAGGCCTAGTGCCGGTAGTAGTCGGCGGTCCTTTCGGTCCAGGGGACGGTTCGGTCAGCCCTCTTGGGGATCGGGTCGTCCCTCTTTTTCGGGAAAAAAGAACTCTCAAAAATCCCGCAGTCCCTGGAAACAGAGCTTCCGTCAGGACAAACAGGAAGCTGACAAAAAGCCCGCATAAGGCGGACTGACGCCAGGTTCTCACTCGAGGACTCTCGAGTGGGGGGTCGTTTACTCCAATTCGAACCGACTTGGGCTTCCCGCGTGTCGGACGCTTGGGTGACGCGGGTTGTGTCGGCAGGCTACTTCATAGAGTTTCTTTCTCGACCCCCAGACAGTTTTTGCCAATCTCGCATTCCGTCAGAGCCCGAGCTATTTGCCGCTCTACTGCGGGAGGTCGATTCCTCCTGCAGAAGGGTGTGGTGGTACCGGTTCCGCCGGAGGACCGGGGAAGAGGGTTTTATTCCAACCTCTTTGTGGTCCCCAAAAAGGAGGACAAATTTCACCCCATTCTGGATCTCAAAAAATTGAATCGGCATGTCCGCACTCGGAAATTCCGCATGGAGTCACTTCGCTCCGTTTGGCGGCCCTGTCGCAGAACGACTTTTTGGTGTCAATCGACATTCGCGACGCTTATTTGCATGTTCCCGTCGGAAAGGGCCCACCAACGCTTCCTTCGTTTTGCCATAGGTCAGGACCATTACCAGTTTGTGGCCCTGCCATTCGGTTTGGCCTCAGCACCCAGAGTTTTTACAAAAATTCTGGCACCTCTCATGGCGATCCTTCGAAGACAGGGGGTTACGATTCTTCCTTACCTGGACGACCTTTTGATTGTGGCGTCCTCAAAGGAGGAGGCGGTGACGGCTCGCAACCTATCCCTTCAGCTCCTGGAGGACTTCGGGTGGCTGGTCAATTGGGAGAAGTCGTCTCTGGAACCGTCGCAGTCAATCCTGTTTTTGGGGATGCATTTCGACACGGTACGAGCAGTGGTGTCCCTGCCTCCAGACAAGCAAGCAGGTCTTCATCGACATGTTCAGGTTATGAAGTCTTCGACAGCAATTCCCTTCGAAGATGTATGCGCCTTATGGGGTTGATGGTGGCGTCGATGGAGGCTCTTCCGTTTGCCCAATTTCATTCCAGGGCTCTCCAAATGCTCATTTTGAACCGTTGGGATCGATCGCAGGCTTCGCTGGATTGCAGTGTCATCATCTCCCACAGGGTACGAGAGTCTCTAGGATGGTGGTTACGACCGCAAGCTTTATCGAAGTCCTTCCTCCCTCGAGGTGGTCGGTCATAACCACCGATGCCAGCCTGACGGGCTGGGGGGTGTCTGGAACGATCTCTGGATTCAGGGAGTATGGTCGTCGGAAGAGTCTGTCTTGCCGATCAACATCCTGGAATTGAGGGCAATTTTCCTTTGCCTCCAACACTGGACGGTCCCTTTAAGCGGTCTACCAGTCCGAGTGCAGACGGACAACGCGACGGCGGTCGCTATATCAACCATCAAGGTGGGACGAGGAGCTTCAAGCTCATGATGGAGGTGTCTCGGATCCTGGTATGGGCCGAGGCCAGGGTGCCAGCCATCTCTGCGATTCACATTCCTGGAGTTCAGAATATCACGGCGGACTTCCTCAGTCGCGAAAAGATGGATCCCGGAGAATGGAGTCTTCATCCGGAAATTTTTGCACTACTGTGCTCCCGTTGGGGAACTCCCCAAGTGGATTGGATGGCATCCAGGTTCAATGCCAAGTTACCGACGTTCATGTCCAGGTTCAAGGACCCGAAGGCTGTGGCGGTGGATGCTCTGGTGGCTCCGTGGGACCAATTCGAGCTAATCTATGTGTTCCCGCCAATATCCTTACTTCCTCTGGTGTTGCGTCGGATCAGACTAGAGAGAGTCCCGGCTATGTTGATAGCCCCAGATTGGCCAAGGAGGACGTGGTTCTCGACCCTGGTGTCGCTTCTGGCAGCGCCTCCACTTCCACTCCCTCTTCGCCCGGACCTGTTAACTCAAGGGCCCGTTCGTCATCGGACCTGAAGTCTCTGCGTTTGACGGCGTGGCTCTTGAGACCGAAATCTTGACCGTCAAGGTTTTTCAGCCGAAGTCATTACTACTCTGCGAGCTGCCAGAGGTCCGGCTACTACTAGAATTTATCACAAGACTTGGGAAGCCTTCTTTTCGTGGTGTTTGGGTTCTTCATGGAACCCGAGGATTTTTTCCATTCCCAATTTGTTGGCCTTTTTGCAATACGGGCTGGACAAGGGTTTGGCAGTTAGCACTCTGAAGGGTCAGGTTTCTGCTCTGTCTTTGCTGTTTCGGAAGGCTATCGCTTCGCTAGGGACGTACGTTCCTTTTTTCGTGGAGCAACCCGTCAGTTTCCGCCGCGGAAGGCGTTTGTGTCTCCTTGGCGGCTCAATCTTGTCTTGGAGGCTCTTCAACATGGGCCTTTTGAGCCTATGGACTCTGTTAGCCTTTCTTTGCTCTCTTGGAAGGTTGCCTTTCTTGTGGCGGTCACTTCTTTGAGAAGGGTTTCGGATTGGCGGCTCTCTCTTGCTCGCCTCCTTTTCTGGAGTTTCACCCGGATCGCGTAGTGCTTCGCACTCGGGCGACTTTCTACCTAAGGTGGTGTCACAATTTCATGTTAACCAGGATATTGTGTTGCCCTCGCTCTGTCCGGAGCCGAGGAATGCGAAGGAACGGGCGTTGCACACATTGGATTTAGTGCGGGCTTTGAAGTTCTACTTGTCTATTACTCAAAATTTTCGGAAGTCGGATTCTCTGTTTGTGATTCCAGCAGGTCGTCGACGTGGTCAAAGAGCTTCCAAGGACCTATAGCTCGTTGGATTCAGTCGGCCATTTTAGAGGCTTACCGACTTAAGGGCGAACCTCTGGGCTGAGGTCGGCGCGCTAAGGCTCTGTTCCAGCATTGCCAGCTCATCGCAGTGGTCAGGTTCAGTGAGTAGTACCTGGGACTGTGTGGTTTTTTTCTGTTATATGCATAACCTGCTTTCTTGTTTTTTTCTCTGAAGTTTTTTCAGAAGGGGTTATGTTGCTCCGCTGGTGATATTTGCTCTTCCTTAGCTTGTGTACGGACTGGAGAGCTGGAGTAGGAGGAGCCCAAGCTGGAGGGGCCGGTCAACACTTTTTTAATCTGAGTGTTCTATCCTGTGTGGGCTCCGCCTACCACTAGTAATGACTGTGTCTCCCTTCCTTCCTTCGCTGAAAAGGATTTTACAGGTAAGGTCTTACCAAAATCCGTCTTTTAATCAGTATAACGGCACCAGCTTGACAGTGTCTGCAGGTTACTCAGTACAATCCTACCGACAGGTTCCCTTTAACCCCTTCCCGACCTATGACGCCACATAGGCGTCATGAAAGTCGGTGCCAATCCGACCTGTGACGCCTATGTGGCGTCATGCGGAGATCGCGCTCCTGCGGGTCGGGTGACCGGGGTCAATCAAATGTCACCGACCCGCAGGTACAGGACGACCTGGACTTCACCCCAGGGGGGGTGGCTTAGCCCCCCCGTGGCCTAGATCGCTGCTGCTGACCTTTTTTTCACCCACTCCAAATCTGATTGGAGCGAGCGTCCATGTGACGCTCTCCTTCCAATCAGATGTGGAGGGGGTGGAGTAAACTATGGCTTATCTCGCTCTTCAGCTTCATCCGGTCCTGGAAGCTGAAGAGCGAGGTGCCTGCTGCTGCCCTGCCACCGCCTGACCTGCGATCACCGCTGCCGCTGTTGCCTCCTCCTGCATCTGACTCCTCTCTGCTCACCCCCATCCCAAGACACTCCCCCGACCTCTGTTCCCTCCCCACTTCCCCCCTGATCTTCCCCTGCCCCCTTGATCACTCCCCTGCTGCTGCTTCTGACAGCATTTACAGCTCCATTTATCTGCTGCATCTCCCCCACTCCTGACAGCCCCCTCCTGCCCTGTGATCATCCCCCAGCCCAGTGATCACCCCGATCACCCCTGCCCCCCCAGATCACCCCCTGCCCCCAGATCACCCCCTGCCCCCCAGATCACCCCTGCCCCCCAGATCACCCCCACCTGCTGCTACTTCTGACAGCTCCCATTTGCTGCACCTCCAGCTCCCCTCACCTGACAGCCCCCTCCTGCCCCCGTGATCATCTCTCAGCCCCAGTGATCACACCGATAACCCCCTGCCCCCTGATCACCACCTGCCCCCAGATCACCCCCACCTGCTGCTACTTCTGACAGCTACAGTACATTTGCTGCGCCTCCAATCCTTTCTCACCTGACAGCCTCCTCCTGCCCCCGGTGATCATCCCTCAGCCCCAGTGATCACCCCGATAACCCCCTGCCCCCCTGATCACCCCCCCCGCTGCTACTTCTGACAGGTACAGTACATTTGCTGCGCCTCCAATCCCCCCTCACCTGACAGCCCCCTCCTGCCCCCAGGTGATCATCCCTCAGCCCCAGTGATCACCCCAATAACTCCCTGCCCCCCCTGATCACCCCCACCTGCTGCTACTTCTGACAGCTCCAGTTGCTGCATCTCCATTTGGTGCAACTCCAGTCCCCCCTCACCTAACAGCCCCCTCCTGCCCCCGGTGATCATCCCTCAGCTCCAGTGATCACCCCCTGCCCCCCTGATCAACCCCTCTGCTGCTGCTGCCAGCTCCTCTGCTTCCATCTCCACCTGCTGCTGCATCTCCTAGCCCCTACTGCTCCCCGCGTGCCTGACAGCCCCCTCCTGCCCCCCGCGCACCTGACAGACAACTCCTGCCCCCCGCACCCGACAGACAACTCCTGCCCCCCGCGCACCTGACAGGCAACTCCTGCCCCCCGCGCACCTGACAGAAAACTCCTGCCCCACGCGCACCTGACAGACAACTCCTGCCCCCGCGCACCTGACAGACAACTCCTGCCCTCCGCGCGCCTGACAGACAACTCCTGCCCTCCGCGCGCCTGACAGACAACTCCTGCCCCCCGCGCGCCTGACAGACAACTCCTGCCCCCCGTGCGCCTGACAGACAACTCCTGCCCCCCGCGCGCCTGACAGACAACTCCTGCCCCCCGCGCGCCTGACAGACAACTCCTGCCCCCGCCCCTGACAGACAACTCCTGCCCGCGACCGACAGACAACTCCTGCCCCCCGCGCGCCTGACAGACAACTCCTGCCCGTAGTGTACGTCAGGTTGGTGTGTGTGGCGTAGTGCACGTCAGGTTGGTGAGTGTGGTGTATTCTACACCACACTCACCAACCTGACATACACTACACCATACACAAACCTGACATACACTAAACCACACACACCAACCTGACGCACACTACACCACACACACCAACCTGACGTAGTGTGTCAGGTTGGTGTGTGTGGCGTAGTGTACGTCAGGTTGGTGTGTGTGGCGTAGTGCACGTCAGGTTGGTGTGTGTGGTATATACTACACCACACTCACCAACCTGACACACTACACCACACACAAACCTGACATACACTAAACCACACACACCAACCTGACGTACACTACACCACACCAACCTGACAAGCAGTACGTCAGGTTGGTGTGTGGTGTGGTATAGTGTACGTCAGGTTGGTGTGTGTGTGTTGTAGTGCATGTCAGGTTGTTGTGTGTGTGGTGTATACTACACCACACACACCAACCTGACGTATACTACACCACAACACACACTAACCTGACATACACTACACCACACACACCAACCTGACGTAGTGTGTCAGGTTGGTGTGTGTGGGGTAGTGTACGTCAGGTTGGTGTGTGTTGTACTGCATGTCAGGTTGGTGTGTGTGTGTGTGTGGTGTATACTACACCACACTCACCAACCTGACATACACTACACCACACACAAACCTGACATACACTAAACCACACACACCAACCTGACGTACACTACACCACACCAACCTGACAAGCAGTACGTCAGGTTGGTGTGTGGTGTGGTATAGTGTACGTCAGGTTGGTGTGTGTGTTGTAGTGTATGTCAGGTTGGTGTGTGTGGTGTATACTACACCACACACACCAACCTGACGTAACTACACCACACACCAACCTGATATACACTACACACCACTAACCTGATGTAGTGTATGTCAGGTTGGGTGTGTGGTGTATGTCAGGATGGGTGTGTGTGTGTGTGTGTGTGTTGTATCCACACACACCAACCTGATGTACACTACACCACACACCAACCTGACATACACTACATACTTTCCATACTGAAATGGTGTCGCTAAATTGTGGCGCTCCTTCCTTCCTAGGCCCTGCGTGCTGACAAAACAGTGTTTATGACCACATATGAGGTATCGGTGTACTCAGGAGTAGTTGCACAACAAATTACGATTCATTTATCCTGTTGCCCATGTAAAAATGAAAAATTGAGCTGAAAGAAAATTTTTGTGAAAAAAAAAGGACTTTTTCATTTTACGGTCAATTTGTGAAGCACTGGGGGTTAATGCTCACTATGCAGTAGAAAGTTCCTTGGGGGTTAGATTCCAAAATGGGTCACTGTGGGTGCACAATGTTTAGGCACACAGGGGCTCACCAAATGCGACATGGTGTCCGCTAACAATTTGGAGCTAAATTTCCATTCAAAGCAATGACGCTCCTTCCCTTCCGGCCCTGCCGTGCGCCCAAACAGTGGTTTATGACCACATATGAGGTATCGGTGTACTCAGGAGAAGTTGCCCAACAAATTTTAGGATTATTTTATCATGTTGCCCATGTAAAAATGAAAAAATTGAGGCTGAAAGAAAATTTTTGTGAAAAAAAAAGTACTTTTTCATTTTTACGGATCAATTTGTGAAGAACCGGGGGTTAAAAGTGCTCACTATGCAGCTAGATAAGTTCCTTGGGGGGTCTAGTTTCCAAAATGGGGTCACTTGTGGGGGTGCACCAATGTTTAGGCACACAGGGGCTCTCCAAATGCGACATGGTGTCCGCTAACAATTGGAGCTAAATTTCCATTCAAAAAGTCAAATGGCGCTCCTTCCCTTCCGGGCCCTGCCGTGCGCCCAAACAGTGGTTTATGACCACATATGAGGTATCGGTGTACTCAGGAGAAGGATTCATTTTATCCTGTTGCCCATGTAAAAATGAAAAAAATTGAGGCTGAAAAAAATTTTTGTGAAAAAAAAAAGTACTTTTTCATTTTTACGGATCAATTTGTGAAGCACCTGGGGGTTAAAAGTGCTCACTATGCAGTTAGATAAGTTCCTTGGGGAGTCTAGTTTCCAAAATGTGGTCACTTGTGGGGATGCTCCAATGTTTAGGCACACAGGGCACTCCAAATGCGACATGGCAACCGCTAAATATTCCAGCATATTTTCCATTCAAAAAGTCAAATGGCGCTCCTTCCCTTCCGGGCCCTGCCGTGCACCCAAACAGTGGTTTATGACCACATATGAGGTATCGGGTGTACTCAGGAGAAATTGCCCAACAAATTTTATGATCCATTTTATCCTGTTATCCATGTGAAAATGAATAAATTGATGCTAAAAGAAATTTTTTGTTGGAAAAATTATAATGTCCGTTTTTTCCTTCCACATTGCTTTACTTCCTGTGAAGCACCTGAAGGGTTAATAATCTTTTTGAATGCAGTTTTGAGTAGCTTGAGGGGTGCAGTTTTTAGAATGGTGTAACTTTTGGGTATTTTCTGCCATATAGACCCCTCAAAGTGACTTCAAATGTGAGGTGGTCCCTAAAAAAAATGATTTTGTAAATTTTGTTGTAAAAATGAGAAATTGCTGGTCAACTTTTAACCCTTATAACTTCCCAACAAAAAAAAATGTTCCCAAAATTGTGCTGATGTAAAGTAGACATGTGGGAAATGTTATTTATTAACTATTTTGTGTCACATAACTCTCTGGTTTAACAGAATAACAATTCAAAATTTGAAAATTGCAAAATTTTCAAAATTTTCGCCAAATTCCATTTTTTTCACAAATAAACACAAAATTTATCGACTTAAATTTAGCACTATCATGAAGCCCAATATGTCACGAAAAAACAATCTCAGAATCGCTAAGATCCATTGGAGCGTTCCTGAGTTATTACCTCATAAAGGGACACTGGTCAGAATTGCAAAAAAATGGCCAGGTCATTTAGGTCAAAATAGGCTGGGTCATGAAGGGGTTAAAGCAAGCCATAAGAAGTCCAGTTTGCAGTTGTCAAATGAGACCAAAGTAGAACTTTTTGGGCTAAATGCAAAACACAATGTATGTTTCAAAACTAATGAGTCGCACGTACCAGGGCTTTGGGGTACTCGGCACCGAGCCCGTTCACTTTACTGGGGAATGTCACGGGTAGCGCAGCTCGGTCCGTTGCCCTGGGCGCTCACTAAAAAGGGGATATTTACAGGGGATTATAGGTTTGTAGAAAAGTTCGTGACGCCACCTGTGGTTCCTGATCAGGGTGACCAGCGCTGCAGGGCAGAGCCTCTGAGGGGTTGTTACTGGGCAGCAAGGTGTTAAGTCTCCCACAGGTAAGACTGGTCCCTCAGGGTGTATGGCGGTGTAGGGGTGCAGGATCAATAAGGCAGACACACACGACAAAGTCTCTTTCTGTACCTTTACTGATGATGAGGTTGCAGGCACGTCCCGGTAGACCGTCAGGGTGGAGGATGCACGTCCAGTAATCCACTGAGTAGGTGTAGGGCCTCCTTACGTCTTCATATGTGTGAGTTTCTGACTTGCATAAAACATAGCCTAACTCCGTGTGAAACAGCTACGCCCGGCTGACCTTGTGGTGGAGCCTTCTTTTGGACAGAACTAAGTCCTCTATGGCTGATCAGGCCTGACTCCTGTTCTTCCTGACCCCGGTTACGTATCAGCACTGTTGGGCCCCTCTGTGACCTGAAGTCCAGCAGGGTCTCCGGTTTTTCCTACTAGCCGTGAAGGTACTAGCAAGCTCGGACCCGGTGTCCGGTGATGCAGAGTGGAGGTAAGCTATCAATGCTGTGTAACCTCTGTCACTCTTTCCCTTTTCCACTTGCCTTTTGTCCTACTCACACCTTTAACATAAGCACAACAGCAGTAGATGTCAGCTTCTTGTTCAGACTTCCTCAGCCCTCAGGCTAATCTGACAGGAATCTCTCCCCGAGGTAAACTGACTCGTCTCACTCCGGTGTTCTGAGGAGATCTCCTCTCTCTGAGGTACAACCAACAACTAGCTAACGTTCGGCTAGACTGCCTTCATCTCACTGCTCTATCTCTCCACACCCTTATATACCTGCGTACTCTAAAGGGCTCCCTCTGGTGGCACCAGGGAAATGTGAAGTGTGAATGAATATCGGGTGATTGTGAATTACCTTTCATGCATCCTCCAGGGTAACATGTGGCACCAAGCGCAACTGGGCTACACACTAACACTGCACATTAACCCTTAAAACACCATCACCAACATGACTGTGGCAAAATCTTGTGGGAATGCTTTTCTTCAGCATGGATAGGGAAGCTATTCAGAGTTGATGGGAAGATGGATGGAGATAAATACAAGGTAATCCTGCACGGAAACCGGTTAAGGTATGCGCACACGAAAAGTAAACGCTGCGGATCGGACGCTGCGTACTTGCGCAGCATCCAAATATTACAGCATAGTGGATGGGATTTCAAGATATCCCATTGTCCACTATGCATCCACAGACACCTGCGGATCACCCGTGAAGACAGACATACGGCACATCTTTCCAGACCGCAGCATGTCTATCTTGCGGAGATTGAGGCTCGCAAGGTTAAGTTTCACCCATGCAATGTATTGGCTGCGGTGAATCCGCACGGTTCACTGAACACGTGGATTCACCTGCGTTCAATAGCCGGCAGCGCTTTGGATATCTGCTGCGTCCAAAGCGCTGCCAATTACTGAACGTGTGCACATACCCTTAGAGGCTCAAAAGACTTGAGACTGGGACGTAGTTCCAGGAGAAGGACAATAATCCTAACATACTGCTAGAGATAGAATTGAATAGATCAATGTATAGTCACTGTCAAAGAAAATATTAAAAATCCTTGAGGTCCCTCATGTCCCCCCTTCCTTTTTTCCTTTCATCTATCGTGTGTCGTGAGGAGACAATGGTGGGTGCCTTTATGTAAAATGGCAGTGACAGATGTGAAGCAGATTAAATAAAATGCGAGGATTCTCTTTATGTCCAGGTGACTGCAGAGGATTTGAATTGTCCATAGAGACAGAGAGAGACAGGAAAAGATAATTAGGATCTAAGTGGATCAAAGAAGATCTCACACCCTTTTCAAATACCTATGAGCACTGCACTTATAATAAATCAGCAGACAGTATGGCTCCGGGAGAAAATATAGAATATTGGATTTTCTATACATCCAATATTAGTGAGAGGTACATTGTTGGCACCGGGATAACTAGGCCAAAAATACACATTTTCTCAATTATAACTCCCACCAAAAAGCCCCAAATCCATAGAGGTCATATAACCACCAGCAGATCAGCCATGTTTGGTTTCTAAGTGTAGCTAATATCCCGATACAAAAGAGGACATCAGTCTCGACCATCGGCGATCTCTCTATGAGGAGTTATTATATAAATTGAGATTTCCTAAAATTATGAACAACCGGGACCTTGTGAGGTCATCATAGAGGGGTGTGTGGTTGGGATTCCGAGTCTGATAAAACATCAATCCTTATTATCATCAGTGTTCGTAAAGAGAGTTACATTTCATGTATGTAGGAACTCGGTTTATCGACCAATCGAAGCGCTCTTCTTTGGCTAAACTGAAGCGTCTCTGCGATCGGTCTAAGGCTACTTTCACACTTGCGTTTTTTTGCGCAGCGCATCTTGCGCTATCGGACGCATGCGCAATGTTCCCCTATCTTTAACATGGCGGGCGCAGGGTCTAGCGCTTGCACGCGTTCATGTGCGTTTGTCGTGCGCTGCGCATTTTCCAGGTGTGCGCCCATACGCGCCAGACGCTACATGTTGCATTTTTTTTTCCGCCCAACCGCTTTAAAAAAACGCGTGCGCACGTGTGCGCATGCTATGCGCAAAAAATAACATTGCAGTCTATGGGGGCGCTGGCGTGCGCATGGCTTTGCGCTCGTCAGCGCTTTTGCACGCACGCGATTTTTCTGTAAATAATGGAGCAGAGATGATGGAGGCAGAGATGATGGAGCCAGAGATGATGGAGTCAGAGATGATGGAGTCAGAGATGATGGAGCCAGAGATGATGGAGACAGAGATGATGAAGACAGAGATGATAGAGCCAGAGATGATGGAGCCAGAGATGATGGAGCCAGAGATGACGGAGCAGAGATGATGGAGACAGAGATGATGGAGACAGAGATGATGGAGCCAGAGATGATGGAGCCAGAGATGATGGAGCCAGAGATGATGGAGCCAGAGATGATGGAGCCAGAGATGATGGAGCCAGAGATGATGGAGCCAGAGATGATGGAGCCAGAGATGATGGAGACAGAGATGATGGAGACAGAGATGATGGAGACAGAGATGATGGAGACAGAGATGATGGAGCCAGAGATGATGGAGGCAGAGATGATGGAGGCAGAGATGATAGAGCCAGAGATGATGGAGCCAGAGATGATGGAGCCAGAGATGATGGAGGCAGAGATGATGGAGACTGAGATGATGGAGCCAGAGATGATGGAGCCAGAGATGATGGAGCCAGAGATGATAGAGCCAGAGATGATGGAGGCAGAGATGATGGAGACAGAGATGATGGAGGCAGAGATGATGGAGCCAGAGATGATGGAGGCAGAGATGATAGAGACAGAGATGATGGAGCCAGAGATGATGGAGCCAGAGATGATGGAGCCAGAGATGATGGAGCCAGAGATGATGGAGCCAGAGATGATAGAGCCAGAGATGATGGAGGCAGAGATGATAGAGCCAGAGAAGATGGAGGCAGAGATGATGGAGCCAGAGATGATGGAGGCAGAGATGATGGAGGCAGAGATGATGGAGACAGAGATGATGGAGCCAGAGATGATGGAGACAGAGATGATGGAGCCAGAGATGATGGAGACAGAGATGATGGAGCCAGAGATGATGGAGGCAGAGATGATGAAGACAGCTGATGGAGGCAGAGATGATGGAGACAGCTGATGGAGGCAGAGATGATGAAGGCAGAGATGATAAAGTGACAAACAGAAAACGCATGCGCCAAAAAAACGCAAACGCATGCAAAAACGCATGAAATCGCAGACAAACGCTGCGTTTTTTTGTCGAAATGCGCATGCTGATGCGACTAAATATTGCAGCTTTTTCAAGCGTTTGCATGCGTTTTTTAATGCGCTTCATGTGCGCTCGAAACGCAGCGCAAAAAAACGCAAGTGTGAAAGTAGCCTAAGTCTCCTGTTAATCCCTTTTATTTTATGTAACTGTTTATGCTGTATTGTTTTGTCCCCCTTGAAAAATATTTTGTGTATTTTTCACAAACACTGCCTCCCTTTGGAATAAATATAAAATGTAATAGTTCTGTTCTGTAAACTACGCCTCTAAGTGATAGTTACTGTTTAACGGTGTCTAATCGACAGAAACAGATTAGTGGTAGCGACAAATAGTCTGGGGGCATCAGAGAGTTAGCTGTGACCGTTCTGGGGTGTGTACACATATTCCATGTATTTGAATCCGGAGGTGTATATGCCATCTGTTCACGGTTAATTTAGCCGGCCTAGTGGTGCGAACAGGCTGCGGCCTCCTCCGTTGATCGTCAGCCAATCGTGTAATTGTCCAGACGATAGGGGGCATCAGAGAGCTGTTCACTCCAAGAATGGCAGCGGGTGGTACTCATGACCTTCCTGGCCTGTGATGTCAGGGATTTGTGGGATTAAGAAAGTCCTGACAAATATCAGAACCCTCAGGCTAAGTGCACACGTTCAGGAATATTTGCGTTTTTTTCGCGTTTTTTCGCGGGAAAAAACGCGTCAAAAACGCATGTATTAAGCATCCTATCATTTAGAATGAATTCCGCAAATTTTGTGCACATGGTGCGTTTTTTTCCGCAAAAAAAACGCATCGCGGAAAATCTAGCAGTATGTCCATTAATTTTGCGGATTTCTAGCGTTTTTCCCGCTTTATTATTGACCTAGAAAGTTCAGAAAAAAATCGCGGTAAAAACGCGTCAAAACCGCGCAAAAAACGCACCAAAAACGCGCAAAATCCGCGCAAAAAAACGCGCGTTTTTGCCGCGAAAAAAGTCCGGTTTTGCTCAGGAATATTCTGCAAACATTCTGCAAACGTGTGCACTTAGCCTGAGGCTAAGTGCACACGTTCAGGATTATTTGCGTTTTTTTCCCGTTTTTTTTGCGGGAAAAACGTGTCAAAAACGCATGTATTAAGCATCCTATCATTTAGAATGAATTCCGCAATTTTTGTGCACATGGTGCATTTTTTTTCCGCGAAAAAAACGCATCGCGGAAAACAGGGTGGATAAAAATCAATGATTTTTTTAAAAAAATAAAAAAAATCGGATTTTTTTGATTTAAATCGGATTTTTTTTATTTAAATCGGATTTTTTTCAATAAACTGCTTTTTGAGGAAAATATTTTACCATCCAAAGGTTCTTCCATCATGAGATAAAGCTGAGTTGTTTAACTCAGTAGAATAAAGGCTATATATGTGTAACATTCACAATGCCATGCTCTTCCAGAGGTTTCTGTAGGATTAGTGGGCAGTTTCTCTCCTATATTATCACAGACACTCGCTTTACTTACGCAGTTCTCAAAACTGAATTTGACTATGCAGAGGTCCCAGCCTCTTCTTCACGGCAAAAATGTTACAACATGAACAGAGTTGAGAAAAAGACCTTAATCCTATTGTTCTACAAACCTATATGAATACAGAATCAACCCCTTCAGTGCCAAGTCCAAGAAGTTAGACAATATGTTTCTGATTGTTTGGAGTGGAATAGATCTGCACAACACAAGAAGAATGTTAATCTAAGTGTGAGGAGGAGGAAGGGCAAGCAGACAAGAAAATGAAAGTGAAACTTTGAGCACAATTTAGGTAGAAACTTTGATTTAAATCACTGATTGAAATCAAGCCTTACTGACTAGTGATTTAAATCGTGATTTAAATCGTGATTTAAATCAGTTTGATTTAAATCAAATCCACCCTGGCGGAAAATCTAGCAATATGTTCATTAATTTTGCGGAATTTAGTATTTTTCCCGCTATATTATTGACCTCGAAAGTTCAGGAAAAAATCGCGGTAAAAACGCGACAAATCTGTGCAAAAAAACGCACCAAAAACGCGCAAAATCCGTGGAAAAAACGTGCGTTTTTACCGCAAAAAAAAGTCAGTTTTTGCTCAGGAATATTCTGAAAACATTCCTGAATGTGTGCACTTAGCCTCACAATCATGGCAGTCACAATCCAGACCTTAAAGCCCACTGAGTATCTGTGGCAAAATTGTTCTTCACAGACGCTCTCCATCCAATCTCACTGAGCTACAACCCCTGGCAAAAATTATGGAATCACTGGCCTTGGAGTATGTTCATTCAGCGGTTTTATTTTGTTGAAAAAAAACAGATCACAGACATGGCCCAAAATCGAAGTCATTTCAAATGGCAACTTTCTGGCTTTAACCCCTTAGTGACAGAGCCATTTTGCAGCTTAATGACAGGGCCAATTTTTACAATTCTGACCACTGTCACTTTATGAGGTTATAACTCTGGAACGCTTTAACGAATCCAGCTGATTCTGAGATTGTTTTTTCGTGACATATTGTACTTCACGTTAGTGGTAAAATCTCTTTGATATGACTTGTTATTATTTATGAAAAAAAACGGAAATATGGCGAAAATTTTTAAAATTTAACAATTTTCAAACTTTAAATTTTTATGCCCTTAAATCAGAGAGATGTGTCACACAAATTTCTTAATAAATAACATTTCCCACATGTCTACTTTACATCAGCACAATTTTGGGACCAAAATTTTTTTTTGTTACGAAGTTATAAGGGTTAAAAGTTGACCAGCAATTTCTCATTTTTACAACACCATTTTTATTTTAGGGACCACATCACATTTGAAGTCACTTTGAGGGGTCTATACGATAGAAAATACCCAAAAGTGACACCATTCTAAAAAACTGCACCCCTCAAGGTGCTCAAAACCACATTCAAGAAGTTTAATAACCTTTTACGTGCTTCACAGGCACTGAAGCAATGTGGAAGGAAAAAATTAACATTTAACTTTTCTTGCAAAAACTTTACTTCGGAACCTATTTTTTTTATTTTCACAACTGTTAAAAGAAAAAATGAACCACAAGATTTGTTGTGCAATTTCTCCTGAATAAGCCGATACCCCATATGTGGGGGTAAACCACTTTTTGGGCGCACGGCAGAGGTCGCAAGGGAAGGAGCGACATTTGACTTTTTCAACGCAGAATTGGCTGGACGCCATGTCGCGTTTGTAGAGGCCCTGATGTGTCTAAACAGTGGAAACCCATCACAAGTGACCCCATTTTGGAAACTAGACCCCCTAAGGAACTTATCTAGATGTGTGGTGAGCACTTTGAACCTCCAAGTGCTTCACAGAAGTTTATAACATAGAACAGTGAAAATAAAAAATCATATTGTTTCCACAAAAACAATCTTTTCACCCCAATTTTTTATTTTCCCAAGGGTAACAAGACCCCAAAAGTTTTTGTGCAATTTGTCCTGAGCATGCTGATACCCATATGTGGGGGTAAACCACTGTTTGGGTGCATGGCAGAGCTTGGAAGGGAAGGAGCGCCGATTGACTTTTTCAGCGCAGAATTGGCTGGACATCATGTCGTGTTTGTAGAGGCCCTGATGTGTCTAAACAGTGGAAACCCTCAACAAGTGACACCATTTTGGAAACTAGACCCCCTAAGGAACTTATATAGATGTGTGGTGAGCACTTTGAACCCCCAAGTGCTTCACAGAAGTTTATAACTCCCGGGCATGAAAATAAAAAGTCATATTTTTTCCACAAACCTGATCGTTTAGTCCCCAATTTTTTATTTTCCCAACGGTAACAGGAGAAATTAGACCACAAAAGTTGTTGTCCAATTTGTCCTGAGTACGCTGATACCCCATATGTGGGGTGGGACCACTGTTTGGGCGCACGGCAGGGCTTGGAAGGGAAGGAGCGCCGTTTGATTTTTTCAAACCAAAATTGGCTGGAATTGAAATTGGATGCCATGTCGCGTTTGGAGAGCCCCTGATACGCCTAAACAGTCAAACCCCCCACAAATGACACCATTTTGGAAATAGACCCCTTAAGGAACTTATCTAGATGTGTGGTGAGCACTTTGAACCCCCAAGTGCTTCACAGAAATTAATAAACGTAGAGCCGTGAAAATAAAAAATCATTTATTTCCTCAAAAATGATTCTTTAGCCCGCTATTTTTTCAGCAGCAGATGAAGGAAGGGAGACACACTAGTCATTACTAGTGGGTAGGCGGAGCCCACATAGGATAGAAACACCTCAGATTAAAAAAGTGTTGACCGGCCCCTCCAGCTTATAGGGCGGCTCCTACTCCAGCTCTCCAGTCTAAAATTTGAGGTCACAGAGGATAGTCGCTGCTGGAAGCAGCTCCTCAGAAAAAATTTTTTTTTATTTTAGTCGGACAGAGACTTGGACCGCCAGTGGTCTAGGGGTCTCAGCGCTGCTGGACCCCCACCTCTCCCTTGGCGGATCTGTATTACCCTGTAAGGTGGACCCTACAGAACCCTGCCGGCCCTGGGGGATAAGGATTGCTTCCCTGGCGGGGACGCAAACCGCGCTTCTGGGGTGACTGCGTTCCCCGCCCCTGGGGGGAAGCTACGGGCACAGCGCCACAAATCTCTGAGGGGTCCCTGTGGCGCTCAGCTGGGTGAGTACTCCACATCTTAATGTTTTTTGACGGCTTCAGCGGCCGCTGCGGCAGCCGCTGCTACATGTATTCATGTGTGGTGATTGTGTACTTTTGTCCGCAGGTGGATACCTGCAGGACATGGGAGCGGGAGCGGAGTGAGTCGCGCACTTTTTTTGAAACCGGCGGGGGGCGTGGCTTTGCGCATTCCCATTTTTTCGCGGGCAGGAAGCGCTCTGAGTGCGCACTTTTCCCTGCCTTTTTCTCTTCCGGCTTCTCTCCTCTAGCGCGGCGGTCATTACTGAAGGCCTCCTCGGGCTCCTCACTCTCCGCTCCCCCCGACCGACCGAAAGGAAGACACTACACCGCGGCCAGCTGGGTGAGTCGCTTCTACCTGTCAGGGCAGAAGCTTGACCCCCTCACACCCACAGCGCAAGAGGTACTGTCACACGGAACGCTCCCGCTACGATCACAATAGCGTCGCCTAATTTTGCAATCGTTTTTTTGTGATCGTTTTAATGTCGCTAGTAGCTGCCACAGTGGGCGATCTTATTGACGACGCATAAGTGGTTAGCGATCTCCTTACCGACTTTTGCGGTCATTGCGATGTACAATTCAGCGCAATATGTTAGCGATCTCGTTGGCGTTCTTGTTTAGTGTGGCATACCTTTGAAACACTGTCCTGCAGCTGTTACCTCATAAGAGGTACCTGGGGCTCGCACACCCTTTTCAATACACAAGGGTTGTGGGGAGTCTGCGACATTAACCCCTTCTTTGGCGGTTAACCCTTTATTGGGAGACAGCTGGGGTAGCTCTCTCTTTAAGAGCTTTAACCCTTCAGCGTACGTTTTGCCTTTGAAAACCACACTGTTCTAGTTGCTGACAGGTTTCTGACCTGCCATATACTGTGTGAGGGCATGTCGGATCAGGGTCCAGGAGGTGCGGACCGTCTCCCAGATCCGCTACAGGATCAGTCTCGCGTATCGGACACGCAGACCTCGACGGCATCAAGCGCAGCGGTCGGAGGTGTCAGTGATGACAAAATGGAGGCCCTCGCTCGTTCTATTAATGGCCTTTCTGACCTTCTAGGTTATTGGGTGTCAGCTAGATCTTCTCATGGTAGGAAGCGACACAGGCCGGTGCCTTCTTCCACGCGTAGCGACTCGGAGATCTCTGGTATGGAGGGTTCCCCTTCAAGCTCGGATGGGGAGGTGTCCGATTCGGATAAGGAGGATCGGCAGGGACACTCTGCCTCTCTTTTGAGCCGTACAGAGGCTTTTATTGGAGCCATGAGGGAGGCGTTACAGTTACCGGAGGAGGTAACTAGACGTCCTGGTAAGTCAGCCCGGATGTTTCAGGAGTCGCATAGGTCGCGATCAGCCTTACTATCTCTGGACGAGCTTAATGGGGCAGTGGAGAAGGAACGCCTGTGTCCAGATAAACGTTTTCAGGGGACACGGTTTTTTGAGACGCTATATCCGTGTACGACGGAGTTGATTGATAATTGGATTCCTTCTCCTGAAGTGGATGTCCCTTTATCCCAGCTTAGCAAATCCTCATTGCTTCCTGTTAAAGGGAAGGCGAGTCTGCAGGATCCGCTGGACAGAAAAACGGAGATGGCAGCGAAATCCATCTACGAGGCCGCGGGTCATGGATTCAGAGCAGTGCTAGGATCCATGTGTGCTTGTAAAGCTTCCCTGAGCTGGTTAGACCGTCTACGGACGGCGTGGCAAGATGGATCCCCACTATCCGAGGTAGAGGGGCTTTTCAAGTCATTGGAGGATGCAGCTCGATATGGCAGTGATGCAGGTTTGGATACTGCCTCCTTGCTGTCCAGGGCACAATCCTCGGCGATCACAGTCAGGAGAGCTCTGTGGCTTAGACAGTGGACCGGAGACGCGGTTTCCAAGCAAGGTTTGCTTTCTTTAGTTTACAAGGGTGGTCAGCTATTTGGATCTGACCTCACGGAGCTGATTGCCAAGGCAAAGGCAAAAGAAACGGCTTTACCGCAGCGAAGAGCTGTGTCTTCAGCGGCTGGCAGGCATAGTGCTGGTACTAGTCGGCGGTCCTTTCGGTCCAGGGGACGGTTCAGTCAGCCCTCTTGGGGATCGGGGCGTCCCTCTTTTTCGGGAAAAAAGAACGCTCAGAAATCCCGCACTTCCTGGAAACAGAGCTTCCGCCAAGACAAGCGGGAAGCTGACAAAAAGCCCGCTAAGGCGGACTGACGCCAGGGCCTCACTCGAGGGCTCTCGAGTGGGAGGTAGCCTGCTCCAATTCAAACCGATTTGGGCTTCCCGCGTGTCGGACGCCTGGGTGACGCGGGTTGTGTCGGCAGGCTATTTCATAGAGTTTCTTTCTCGACCCCCAGACAGTTTTTGCCAATCCCGCATTCCGTCAGAGCCCGAGCTATATGCCGCTCTACTGCGGGAGGTCGATTCCGTTCTACAGAAGGGTGTGGTGGTACCAGTTCCACCGGAGGACCGGGGAAGAGGGTTTTATTCCGACCTCTTTGTGGTCCCCAAAAAGGAGGACAAATTTTGCCCCATTCTAGATCTCAAAAGATTGAATCGGCATGTCCGCTCCCGGAAATTCCGCATGGAGTCACTTCGCTCCGTTGTGGCGGCCTTGTCGCAGAACGATTTTTTGGTGTCAATCGACATTCGCGACGCTTATTTGCATGTCCCCATCGGAAGGGCCCACCAACGCTTCCTTCGTTTTGCCATAGGCCAGGAACATTACCAGTTTGTGGCCCTGCCATTCGGGTTGGCCTCAGCACCCAGAGTTTTTACAAAAATTCTGGCTCCTCTCATGGCGATTCTGCGAAGACAGGGGGTTACGATTCTTCCCTATCTGGACGACCTTTTGATTGTGGCATCCTCAAAGGAGGAGGCGGTGACGGCTCGCAATCTATCCCTTCAGCTCCTGGAGGACTTCGGGTGGCTGGTCAATTGGGAGAAGTCATCTCTGGAACCGTCGCAGTCAATCCTGTTTTTGGGAATGCATTTCGACACGGTACGAGCAGTGGTCTCTGCCTCCAGACAAGCAAGCGAGTCTTCTTTCTCATGTACAGGTTATGAAGTCTGCGACAGCAATGTCCCTTCGAAGGTGTATGCGCCTTCTGGGTTTGATGGTGGCGTCAATGGAAGCAATTCCGTTTGCCCAATTTCATTCCAGGGCTCTTCAAATGTTATCTTGAACCGTTGGGATCGATCGCAGTTTTCACTGGATTGCAGTGTCATCATCTCCCACAGGGTGAGAGAGTCTCTAGAATGGTGGTTACGTCCGGAAGCGTTATCCCTGGAGAAGTCCTTCCTTCCTCCGAGGTGGTCGATCATAATCACCGATGCCAGTCTGACGGGCTGGGGGGGTGTCTGGAACTATCTCTGGATTCAGGGAGTATGGTCGTTGGAAGAGTCTGTCCTGCCGATCAACATCCTGGAATTGAGGGCAATTTTCCTTTGCCTCCAACACTGGACGGTCCCTTTAAGCGGTCTACCAGTCCGAGTGCAGACAGACAACGCGACGGCGGTCGCGTATATCAACCATCAAGGTGGGACGAGGAGCTTCAGGCTCATGATGGAAGTGTCTCGAATTCTGGTATGGGCCGAGACCAGAGTGCCAGCCATCTCTGCGATTCACATTCCAGGAATTCAGAATATCACAGCGGACTTCCTCAGTCGCGAAAAGATGGATCCCGGAGAATGGAGTGTTCATCCGGAAATTTTTGCACTGCTGTGCTCCCGTTGGGGAACTCCCCAAGTGGATTTGATGGCATCCAGGTTCAATGCCAAGTTACCGACGTTCATGTCCAGGTACAAGGACTCGAACGCTGTGGCGGTGGATGCTCTGGTGGCTCCTTGGGACCAATTCGAGCTAATCTATGTGTTCCCGCCGATATCCTTACTTCCTCTGGTGTTGCGTCGGATCAGACTGGAGAGAGTCCCGGCTATGTTGATAGCCCCAGATTGGCCAAGGAGGACGTGGTTCTCGACACTGGTGTCGCTTCTGGCAGCGCCTCCACTTCCACTTCGCCCGAACCTGTTAACCCAAGGGCCCGTTCGTCACCCGGACCTGAAGTCTCTGCGTTTGACGGCGTGGCTCTTGAGACCGAAATCTTGACCCGTCAAGGTTTTTCAGCCGAAGTCATTGCCACTCTGCGAGCTGCCAGAGGTCCGGCTACTACTAGGATTTACCACAAGACTTGGGAAGCCTTCTTTTCGTGGTGTTCGGGTTCTTCTAGGAACCCGAGGATTTTTTCCATTCCCAATTTGTTGGCCTTTTTGCAGTACGGGCTGGACAAGGGTTTGGCAGTTAGCACTCTGAAAGGACAGGTTTCTGCTCTGTCCTTGCTGTTTCGGAAGACTATCGCCTCGCGTAGGGACGTACGTTCCTTTTTTCGCGGAGTAACCCGTCAATTTCCGCCGCGGAAGGCGCCTGTGTCTCCTTGGCGGCTCAATCTTGTCTTGGAGGCTCTTCAACATGGGCCTTTTGAGCCTATGGACTCTGTTAATCTTTCCTTTCTCTTGGAAGGTTGCCTTCCTAGTGGCGGTCACTTCTTTGAGAAGGGTTTCTGAGTTGGCGGCTCTTTCTTGCTCGCCTCCTTTTCTGGAGTTTCACCCAGATCGCGTAGTGCTTCGCACACGGGGCGACTTTCTACCTAAGGTGGTGTCACAGTTTCATGTTAACCAGGATATTGTGTTGCCCTCGCTTTGTCCGGAGCCAAGGAATGCGAAGGAACGGGCCTTGCACACATTGGATTTGGTGCGGGCTTTGAAGGTCTATTTGTCTATTACTCAAAGTTTTCGGAAGTTGGATTCTCTGTTTGTGATTCCAGCAGGTCGTCGACGTGGGCAACGAGCTTCCAAGGATTCTATAGCTCGTTGGATTCGGTCGGCCATTTTAGAGGCTTACCGACTTAAGGGCGAACCTTGCCTTGCAGCTCAGCTCTGCCGGGCAGCGACCTGGCGCTCCGTCCACACATTTACAAAATTTTATAAGGTGGACGTCAGTGCTTCCGCTGATGCGGCCTTAGGACGTAGGGTCCTGCAGGCGGCTGTTGTTTAAAGTTCTTGTGAACTTGTAGTTAGCGCTGGTTGCGCATTTATTTAGGTTGTTGGGTATCTGCCTCTTTTGTTTTTTTTGCCCACCCTTATTTTTGGACTGGTTTGGGATGTCCCACTAGTAATGACTAGTGTGTCTCCCTTCCTTCATCTGCTGCTGAAACACGGATTTTGGTAAGAACTTACCTGTAAAATCCTTTTCAGCGAAGAAGGAAGGGAGACACACATCCCTCCCATGGCAGAAGTGTGTTGTTGTGTTTTCAGATGCGGCGTGACCCTTCTCTGATAGCGATTATCTGGGCTGAGGTCGGCGCGCTAAGGCTCTGTTCCAGCATTGCCAGCTCATCGCAGTGGTCAGGTTCAGTGAGTAGTACCTGAGACTGTGTGTTTTTTTCTGTTATATGCATAACCTGTCTCCTTGTTATTCTCTCTGAAATCCTTCAGAAGGGGTTATGTTGCTCCGCTGGTGATATTTACTCTTCCTTAGCTTGGGTACGACTGGAGAGCTGGAGTAGGAGGAGCCCTATAAGCTGGAGGGGCCGGTCAACACTTTTTTAATCTGAGGTGTTTCTATCCTATGTGGGCTCCGCCTACCCACTAGTAATGACTAGTGTGTCTCTCTTCCTTCTTCGCTGAAAAGGATTTTACAGGTAAGTTCTTACCAAAATCCGTGTTTTTATTTTCCCAAGGGTAACAGGAGAAAATGGACCCAAAAAGTTGTGCAATTTTTCCTGTGTACGCTGATACCCATATGTGGGGTGGAAACCATGTTTGGGCGCATGGGAGTGCTTGGAAGGGAAGGAGCGCCATTTTGAAAATGCAGACTTTGATGGAATGTTTGCGGGGCGTCATGTTGTGTTTGCAGAGCCCTTGATGTACCTAAATAGTAGAAAACCCCCTGCAAGTGACACCATTTTGGAAACTAGTCCCCCCAAGAGCTTTTCTAGATGTATGGTGAGCACTTTGAACCCCCAAGTGCTTCACCCGAAATTTATAAACGCAGAGCCGTGAAAATGAAAAACTTTTTTTTTTCTCAAAAATGATTTTTTTAGCCAGCTATTTTTTATTTTCCCAAGGGGAACAGGGGAAAAATTTGAACCCAAAATTGGTGTGCAATTTGTCCCGAGTTTCGCTGATACCCCCCTATGTTGGGGGTAAAAACCACTGTTTGGGCGCAAAGGCAGGGCTTGGAAGGGAGGGAGCACCATTTAACTTTTTTTAAAGCCACGTCGTGTTTGGAGACCCCCCGATGTGGTCTAAAAAATGGAAACCCCCCACAAGTGACCCCATTTTGGAAACTAGACCCCTTAAGGAACTTATCTAATGTGTGGTGAGGGACTTTGAACCCCCCAAATGTTTCACAGAAATTTAAAACGCAGAGCTGTGAAAATAAAAAAAATCATTTTTTTTCACAAAAATGATTTTTTTAGCCCGCTATTTTTTATTTTCCCAAGGGTAACAGGAGAAATAAGAACCCCAAAAATTTGGGGTGCAATTTGTTCCTGAGTAAAGTGAAATTTCCCCATATGTTGGGTAAACCACTGTTTGGGCGCACGGCAGGGCTCGGAAGGGAGGGAGCGCCATTTTACTTTTGAAAGCCACGTCGTGTTTGGAGACCTCCTGATGTGCCTAAATAGTGGAAAACCTCAATTCAGCTCCAACCCTAACCCCAACACACCCCTAACCCTAATCCCAACCCTAATCCTAACCTAAATCCCAACCCTAATTCCAACCCTAATTGTAACCCTAACTTTAATTGTAACCCTAACTCTAATTGTAACCCTAATTTTAACCCTAACCCTAATTGCAACCCCAAACCCCAATTTTAACCCTAATTATAACCTTA
>JARQOD010006383.1:0-43142 GCA_033576555.1 Oophaga sylvatica
TACTTGAACCCCTAAACGGAGCAAGTGAGACGTTAACAGATTCCCCGGGAAAAAATGGGGGTGTTTCCCAGGGGGAAAAGAACGGTGGGGCAGCAGGACTTTTTGCCGTTCACACAGCAGGGAAAAAGTGACATTCTGAACCCCAGTAAAAACAGGAGCAAGTGTAGACTGTGCTAACAGCACTTCCGAGAAACAACTGGCGGTGTTGTAACCCAGGGATGAAAAGAACAGGTGGAGGCGCAGGACTGTTTGCCCGTTCCACAAACAGGGGAACAGCTGACAATTTTACTGAACCCAGTAACCGGAGCAAGTGAGAAATGTGCTAACAGCACTTCCGAAAAAACTGGGGGTTTAGCCCAGGGATGAGAAAAACATGGTGGAGGCAGCAGGACTGTTTGCCCTTCACACAGCAGGGGAAGCTGACATTATGAACCCCAGTAACACAGGAGCAAATGTAGACTGGCTAACACACTTCCAGAAACAATGGCGTGTTGTAACCCGGGATGAGAAGAAACATGGTGGAGGCAGCAGGACTGTTTTTCGTTCACACAGCAGGGGAACAGCTGACATTACTGAACCCCAGTAACCCCGGGGGCAAGTGTAGACTGTGCTAAACAGCACTTCCGAGAAACAACTGCGGTGTTGTAACCCAGATGGAAGAGAACTGGTGGAGGGGCAGACTTTTTGCCGTTCACAACAGCAGGGAACAGCGACATTACTGAACCCCAGTAACACGGGGGCAAGTGTAGACTGTCAACAGCACTTCCGAGAAACAACTGGCGGTGTTGTAACCCAGGGATGAGAAGAGAACATGGTGGAGGCCAGGACTGTTTGCCGTTCACACAGCAGGGGGAAAAGCGACATTACTGAACCCCAGTAACACGGAGCAAGTGTAGACTGTGCTAACAGCACTTCCGAGAAACAACTGGCGGGTTGTACCCAGGGATAGAAAGAACATGGTGGGGGCAGCGACTGTTTGCCGTTCACAACAGCAGGGAACACTGACATTACTGAACCCCAGTAACACGGGAGCAAGTGTAACTGTTCTAACACACTTCCGAGAAACAACTGGCGGGTTGTAACCCAGGGAGGAAAGAACATGGTGGGCAAGGTTTGGAAACAGCAGGAAAATGTTTGCGTTCACACCCCGCCAACCCCAAAAATCCAACCCCCAAGGGGGAAAAGCTGACATACTGAACCCCCCGTAACACGGAGCAATGTAGACTGTGCTAACAGCACTTCCGAGAAACAAATGGCGGTGTTGACCCAGGATGAGAAGAGAACAGGTGGAGGCAGCAGGACTTTTTTCCGTTCACAAAAGCAGGGGAACAGCTGACATTTTCTGAACCCCCGTAACAAGGAGCAAGTGTAGACTGTGCTAACAGCACTTCCGAGAAACAACTGGCGGTGTTTTAACCCAGGGATAAAGAGAAAATGGGGGGAGGCAGCAGGATGTTCCGTTCAACAGCAGGGGAACAGCTGAATTATGAACCCCGTACACGGGGAAATGTAAAGTGCTAACACACTTCCGGAAAAGGCGGTTGTCCCGGGATGAGAAGAAACAGGGGGAGGCAGGGACTTTTGCCGTTACAGGGGGAACGCTGACATTCTGAACCCCAGAACAGGGACAAGTGTTAACTGGCTAACAGCCTTCCGGCAACAAACTGGCGGTGTTGGAGCCCAGGTCAAGGAGGATTTTAAATACTAGATCAAGTATTTTCCTGTTCTTGCCCAAATTTAAAAAAGTCTATACCCAAACAAGAGAAAAAAACCTTTAGTACCATAAGATATGATTTTACTTTAAAAAAAATATTTAAATTAATAATTGACAAACATAAACGCATACATTAACATGTTGAAAACAATGCAACCACAATAAAATCGGTTAAATAATCTCTATACGGTTTTAAAAAAAAAGAAAAATACAAATCAGAATCCATTAATGATGGATAAGTAACAGTATGTACACCATTTTCATTTGCTGAATAATATCACTAAAAAGTTTTTCAAAATATCTAAAATTTTCCATCATGTAATACTGATAATATGTGCCAATCATTTATATTAACAAAAAAAACCTTTAAAAAGTGCATAGTGAAAACAGCTATTTATGCCTGACTGTGGACTTGCAAGCATGACAACGGATAGATAAGGTATATATAGATGAGTCTGCATAGCCACAGATGGTGAGTGGCGATGTAATACTGTACCTCAATAAAGTGTGCGTTACTACTACATCCTTTTTTTTATATAGCTTTATAAAAAGGGTACGTGCATGTATGCTTGCGCCTTTGTTTGGACGCACAGACTGGCTTCCTGCTGTGACGCGTTGGGTATTGGAGCGTCTGTGCGTCTTATGACGCAGACTAACATTCACGGTGCGCATCGTTCATCATCGCAAGCGTACCGAAACACAAAGGCGTTGTCATGACTGCTTTACTCAGTAAACATGCACCTATGATGAAACATACACGCATGTGCCCTATTACATAACAAGCTACAAGAAAAATGCGTGTGAGGTGTGACACAGCTGTTTTGTTAAGGTACAGTATTATATCGACATTGTACAGGTGTCGCTATTCAGTCTGATAAATAGATATCATTCACCTATTCTATCAGTTGTCGTTCTTTCAGCACCACTTACAGGTATATATTTTGCTATTGTGACTATGCACTATTGACTTTACCAAGGTAATGCATGATTTTTGTTAGCGATTATCATGTTTACATGAAGGACCTTTATGATATGGGCTGTTAACTTTCTAATCAAATATGTATTTTTTAAAATGACACAAATATAAGTAATGTTGAAGAGGACTATTCCTACATGCATTGTTTGCACAATATTACAGGTGTACATCACGTCCCTTAATCAACATTGGATATTATATTTACTTGTATGCTTTTATTTCAAAGGCAAGAACACTGAAGTATAACCTTCGCACTGCAGCAGTTGTCAAAGTTCAACCCACATTATGCACTTCCAACATTGCAGTATTTGAGTCATCATGATGTGAGTTGGATTTGTCTAAGCTATGGAGTGACAAGGTTGACCATCAGTATCCTATAGCATAAGTAGGCTTTTGTGTTTGCATTTGTTTTCGACATGTGCATATCTGTAATAATATGTCACAATTATTTTGTTACCGATTTGTGACAGACAAATCATTTTATGGTTTGAAAGTTGACGTTTCAAATGTTTACAGCTTAGAAATCATGGTGTAGCCTCATATCTATGTGTAGCACTAGACACTTTGAGATGTCATGTTTTTTTCACCATGATTAGGTAGCTAGCAGTAATTTTTGCCGGACACACAGCAGGGGAACAGCAGGCGTTACTGAACCCCACAAACACATCAGCGATTGTTTTCATCTGTGCATCTAACACTTCTGAGCAGCAACTGGCGCTGTTGAAGCCCAGGGTCAAGGAGGGTGTAGGCAGAGGCCTAGTATGAGACGTTTGAAGTTGAAGTTGTAGTTAGCAGCAGTAATTTTTGCCAGACACACAGCAGGGAACAGCAGGCGTTACTGAACCCCACAAACACATCAGCGATTGTTTTCATCTGTGCATCTAACACTTCTGAGCAGCAACTGGCGCTGTTGAAGCCCAGGGTCAAGGAGGGTGTAGGCAGAGGCCTAGTATGAGACGTTTGAAGTTGAAGTTGTAGTTAGCAGCAGTAATTTTTGCCAGACACACAGCAGGGGAACAGCAGGCGTTACTGAACCCCACAAACACATCAGCGATTGTTTTCATCTGTGCATCTAACACTTCTGAGCAGCAACTGGCGCTGTTGAAGCCCAGGTCAAGGAGGGTGTAGGCACAAAATATTGAGTTATTGCCTTGTTACGTGGCCATTGCAAATGTATGTACTTCAAACAAGAATAAATGAAGTTTTACTACGACAATAAAATGATGAATTTCAATTACAAGAATAGAAAAATATTTATACTTGACAGTCCTCTGTGGTTGATAACGTTTAATGGCTAACTGAAAATATGGTAACAAATTCAAAGCTTTCGAGACTACTCAGGTGTCTTCATCAGGCTAAGAGTAAAGCCAAAAATGAAGAATCACATATTTCTACACACAACAGGACACAGGAATAGCTAAGACAAGTGAGGGAGGGACAAGTGAGGGGAGACCGGCAACAAAAAGGAGAACAAGGATGAATTATCAGCGCCACACAATCACAGATAAATTAATGAATTTACCTGTGGCAAAAGACTTTTGTATGCCCGGTCATAGCATCATGGATATGGAATTACTGGTATTAAAATATAACTTCAAATATGAGAAACGTACAAAGGTTTCAGAATATAAGCTCATCATGACCTTTGACACTGTTAGTGATGGAATGAATAGATCACATGGATTTATGTCATTCTATATCAATTAAGGAATCTGCGTCTATGACCTTCCAGGTCATGAAAACCCCAAAAATACGCCAATGAGAGGGCAATCAAACTTTCTATCCTTATCTAGGAACTGTTCCAATATTTATGTTCATCCCTGTGAGATAATGACAGTTCTGATACACGTCACTTACTTGTCTTACCTATTGCACTATTCCTGTGTCCTGTTGTGTATAGAAATATGTGATGCTTAATTTTTTTAGTTAGTCTTTCCCTGATGAAGAGACGTGAGTAGCCTTGAAAGCTTGCAATTTGTTTCCATCTTTTCAGTTATCCATAAAAAGGTATCAACCACTGCTGACTCTGAAGTCTAAATATTTTTCTATCTACTGGCTAACACGGTACAAAGATACACATGTTTTCTAATTTCAAGAAGGAAAAATAAAGAAAATACAATATAAACGCATATATGCACATGCCAAAAATAAATGGAACAACACAACACCCAAAAAATTGGTAACAAAATATAGTGTTGTAAATTTAAGAATAAAAGTAAATGTTTTTTTTTATGAATAATGCTTAAGGAACGCTATGTTAAACCATAACATAGTGAAGACAATGGATTTTGTAATAGTCACTCATCATCATCATCGCAAATTTTATGTGACAGTCACAGACAATTCAATTATTTAAGTTCATAAAATCGTAACTTTCTATAGCATGTATGACATGTCCAGCATGGACTCATCAATGTGATTGATGACACAATAATGTACAATAAAAAATAACCATTTAAAAAAACATTAGGCATTGTTTGTCACAATTTAAGTGTGTGCCTGCAAGTGTAGGTGAAACAAAGGCTACGGATAGCAAAGGTATATTCTATGTCTGTATCAGACAGTGGACAGCCTCTGATGGGTAATGCCGATGTTATACTGTACGTCAATAAAGTCTGCGGCTGAAATCATGCATTTTTTGCTTGTAGAGTGTTGAAGAGGGTAAAAGAATGTCTGGTTGCGCAAAGCTTTATCCGTCAACACTACCTTCCTACTGTCACGCGTAGGGTAGGGTAGCGTGTGGCAATTAGCTGACTATCAAATGTGAGGTTAGGCTGCGTTATTGCGCACTAGGGACGCAAAAAAAAATACAGCAGTAATAATTTAATGTGTAATACTACACCTATGACAAACCAAAAAATTACGTTCCCTCTTTAACAATGTACAAGACTAACAAGCCTAATGGTTGACGCTGACTTAATTGAGATACAGTATTACATCAACATTGTCCATGAGTAACTATGCACTGTGATACCTATATACCAGTATTAATTTATATCTCTTGTGGTTGTTTCAACAGCACTTGCAGGTATAAGTACCTATTGTCAGTATGCATGATGCACTTTCTAGATGTAATAATTTATTATTGGACATTATTACCATGTTTACATGCTGGCCATTTCATATATGGTGTTTGAAGTTACAGTTGGCATCAGTATGTGTATTTTATAATGTCTGTCATAAATAAACCTCGTGATGATGATGATGAGGATTTAATGATTCGTACATCCATTGAGTGCATTATCTTACAGGTACAGATAAAGTTCCTTAAAAAGCATTAATTCATAAGTCTGAAATGTACTTTTATGCATTAATTTAAAAATGTGAAGAGTAGACTATGTTTTATTTTTTGTTACCATTTCTAATAGACATGTGCAGATATGCGCTGTGATGACAAATTATTATTTGTCCATATTTGTCATAAAAATTTATCATTCTAGGCCTGCAAAACTTCACAATTTCATGTTTTCAGCATAACAAGCAGGGTGACGGCTCTTCCCTATTTGGAGCATGTTGGTCATGTGTTTTTCTGTCCATGTGTCGGGAACAGGACACTTCTTGCCGTTGACACAGCAGGGGAACAGCTGGCGTTACTGAACCCCACTAACAGTAGAGCTTGTGTTTTGTTCTGTGGACACGACACTTCTGAGCAGCAACTGGCAGTGTTGGAGCCCAGGGGGTAGAGTTCAGGTGGTAGAAAGATGAACATAACAGGAGACATGGATAACGTTGCGAACCAGTTATTTAATCTGAAAACGGACAGAGAAATTCTGGCGAGATCCATGCCTTGTTCATTTTCAGAAAAGTAAGCCGGTCTACATTATCGGAGGATAGTCGCATGCGACGGTCTGTTAGTACACCACCTGCAGCACTAAAGACGCGCTCCGATAATACACTGGCAGCAGGGCAAGCCAGCACCTCCAATGCATACTGGCTAAGCTCTGGCCATGTATCCAGCTTAGAGACCCAAAACTTGAATGGGGAAGAGCCATCTGGGAGTACACTGAGAGGCAAAGCCAAGTAGTCTGTCACCATCTGACGGATACGTTGCCTCCCGCTGACTGGAGCCCTCTCGGATGGTGTAGACATTTGTGGCGCTGCCACAAAACTTTGCCACATTTTGAACATACTGGTCTTTCCCTGTGCAGAGGCACTGCGTGTGCTCCCTCTTGTTGCAGAGCTCTCTACACTGCCTCGACGCACAGAGCTGCTTTGTAAAGCAGTAGCAGCAGCAGTGCTCTCGGCAGTAAGGTAGAACATTAGGGATTGCACCAGTGTGTCTTGGTACTCCCGCATTTTACGCTCCCGGTTCAACGGTGTGATGAGGCTTTTGACGTTGTCCCGGTAGCGAGGGTCTAGGAGGGTGTACACCCAATAATCAGACGTCGTGAGAATGTGGGCGATGCGGCGGTCGTTTCTTAGGCACTGCAGCATGAAATCAACCATGTGCTGCAGACTCCCAACTGGCAAAGAAACGCTGTCCTCTGCAAGAGGCGTTATCTCTGCCTGCTCTGCATCACCCCACCCTCGCTCTACATACTGACTAGAGCGTTGTGTACCTCCCTCTGGAGCGATGTCTTCCTCCTCCATTGACTCCTCCTCCTCATCCTCCTCACAAAGTGAGCCCTGCCCAGCCCTTTGTGAGGAACCACGTTGCGCTGACTTTCCAGAAGGTGATGGAATTTGTGACTCCTCATCCTCCACCTCTTCCAAAACCTCATCCCTTATTGCTTGCAGTGTTTTTTGAAGCAGGCAGATAAGGGGACAGTCAGGCTGACTAGTGCATCATCTGCACTCGCCATCCGCGTTGACTCATCAAACGCACGCAAAACGTGGCACATGTCCTTCATAGTGGCCCACTCATTAATGGTGAAGTGTGGACGGCGCAAATTGCGTGTTGATTGCGCCTGATGCAGCTGATACTCCATAACTGCTGGCTGCTGCTCACACAACCGCTCCAACATATGTAACGTTGAATTCCACCTGGTGGATACGTCACATATGATGCGATGTTCAGGAAGGCGCAATCTGCGTTGCAGAGCTGCAATGCGCGATCTGGCCATGCTGGAACGTCGCAAGTGAGCGCACTCTAGGCGGACCTTGTGCAGCAGTGCATCAAGATCCGGATAGTCCCTCAAAAAACTCTGCACGACCAAGTTGAGCACATGTGCCAGACATGGTATGTGAGTGAGGTTGCCAAGGCCCAGAGCTGCCACCAGATTTCGGCCATTGTCACACACTACCAAGCCTGGCTGGAGATTCGCTGGCAAAAACCACACGTCGCTCTCCTGCTTGATGGCATTCCAGACCTCCTGCGCTGTGTGGCTTCGATTCCCCATGGGAATTAATTTCAGAACGGCCTGTTGCCGTTTGGCCACGGCTGTGCTCATATCGGTCGCATCAGGTAAGCGTCCACGGGTCCATGTGGAGGTAGACCGTGACGGCTCCTGCAGCGATGATTCTGAGGAACTGGAGTAGGAGGAGGAGTCAATGTGGACAGACTTGATTCCGGCAATCCTTGGAGTTGGCAGAACACGTACAGCGCCACTCGCAAGATCTGTACCCGGCTCCACAACATTCACCCAATGGGCAGTGAGTGAAAGGTATCGTCCCTGGCCATGGGTACTGGTCCACGCATCGGTGGTCAGGTGGACCTTGCTACTGACGGCGTTTAGTAGCGCATGTTTAATTTTTGCCTCAACATGCTTTTGCAGACCAGGGACGGCTTGCCTGCTGAAATAAAATCGGCTGGGCACATTGTATTGTGGGACTGCCAATGCCATTAATTCACGGAAACTGTCAGTCTCCACCAGCCTGAATGACAGCATTTCAAGGACAGGAGTTTTGCAATGCCAGCATTCAGAGCCTGTGCTCGTGGATGGTTTGCCGAGTATGGCCGTCTTTTATCCCATGCCTGTGCTACCGATGGCTGTTTTGTGGCCTGGGTGTGTGAGGATGACAGGGAACTTGCAGCTGTGGGTGGAATAACACTGTGTCTCTGGACAACAGTGACAGAGGTTCTTCCATGGCGATCCTTTGAGGAAGCCTTACCAGCTGTGTGTGAACTGGAGGAAGAGGCTCCAACAGGAGCTGAAGATGTAGGTGCTGCTGTAGGTTGGCCTACATCTCCAGTGTGTCTTTGTAACTCAACAAAGTGCTTTGACCGCACATGTTTCCACATATTTGTTGTATTAAGGTTACTGACACTTTTACCTCTTTTAATTTTTTGATTACACAGCTTGCATTTTACATAGCAAATATCATCTGCAACTGTATCAAAAAAGGACCACGCAGAGCAAGTCCTGGGAGCGCCCGGTTTGGCTGTTGTAAGAGAACTGCTCCGAACGGGTGCCAAACTGGAGGCTACAGGCAAGCGAGTCTGCAGCCTACCTCTCCCTACTGTTTGGACCGTTGGTGCAATCTCTTCCTCAGAGCTGCTCCCACCACCTTCCTGTTCCTCACGCCATGTTGGGTCTTGGACCTCATCATCTCCACCACTACCCTCTTCCATCACCTGCTGTTGTTGGGTGGTCTGGCCAGCACCATGCTCAACAGAAACTGGCAACTGAGTCTCATCATCATCAGATGCGTTCTGCGGTGTGCTGACCATCGGCACTGGCTCACCCGCCTCTTCAGATTCAGAGAGACACAGCTGTTGCGCATCACTGCATACTGCCTCTTCTTCACATTCCAGAATGCTGCTTGGCTGGGCCCCTGTTTCCAAGCCAACAGATTCTGAGAACAGAAGCAGAGACTCAGCTGGCTCCTGTACAGAGCTCTCTGACTGCCTGGGCAATTTGGCAGGCGGTGAAGAGACTGATGGTTGTTCAACAGTGCTGTGGTCCTGAGAGGAGGTGGAAGGTATTGAAGTCGATGCATTGGCTGCCATCCAACCAACAACGGCTTCAATTTGTTCTTCACGCAGCAGGGGGTACGCTGAGCTCCTACAAAAGTGCGCATAAAGGAACGCTCACGGGAAAACTGGTGGATGCTGTGTCACTGGGTGCGGCAGCAGCCACAGAATCCCCACGTCCTCTCCCTGCTGCAAATCCACGGCCTCGACCACGACCACGTGCCTTACTCACTGACTTCTTCATCTTGGTAGATTGATAAAGAAAGTCAGAAAAGTTAAGGCCTAAGTGTGGTTATTCCTCACAGACTACAGTGAACCCTGCAGACAACTGTTCAGTATCTGTGAAAGGCCCCTTTGTGTACTTCTATAGTGTTTGCAACCAATGTATTGTATACGGATGGAAGCGCGTCACACTAATAGATTAGATTTTTTTCCACTAAAATGGAGCAGCACCAATTAGAGAAAAATGTGAAGGATGAGGCAGTGACACACGCTCAGCAGACTACAACCGGCAGTGGTTGAAGTACAAACTGGAGCGTAATCTGCACTCACAAAATGAAAAGCTCACAGACTACAGTGAACACTGAAACACAACTATTCACTATCTGTGAAAAGCTCCTTTGTGTACTTCTATAGTGTTTGCAACCAATGTATTGTATACGGATGGAAGCGCGTCACACTAATAGATTAGATTTTTTTCCACTAAAATGGAGCAGCACCAATTAGAGAAAAATGTGAAGGATGAGGCAGTGACAAACGCTCAGCAGACTACAACCGGCAGTGGTTGAAGTACAAACTGGAGCGTAATCTGCACTCACAAAATGAAAAGCTCACAGACTACAGTGAACACTGAAACACAACTATTCACTATCTGTGAAAAGCTCCTTTGTGTACTTCTATAGTGTTTGCAACCAATGTATTGTATACGGATGGAAGCGCGTCACACTAATAGATTAGATTTTTTTCCACTAAAATGGAGCAGCACCAATTAGAGAAAAATGTGAAGGATGAGGCAGTGACACACGCTCAGCAGACTACAACCGGCAGTGGTTGAAGTACAAACTGGAGCGTAATCTGCACTCACAAAATGAAAAGCTCACAGACTACAGTGAACACTGAAACACAACTATTCACTATCTGTGAAAAGCTCCTTTGTGTACTTCTATAGTGTTTGCAACCAATGTATTGTATACGGATGGAAGCGCGTCACACTAATAGATTAGATTTTTTTCCACTAAAATGGAGCAGCACCAATTAGAGAAAAATGTGAAGGATGAGGCAGTGACACACGCTCAGCAGACTACAACCGCAGTGGTTGAAGTACAAACTGGAGCGTAATCTGCACTCACAAAATAAAAGCTCACAGACTACAGTGAACACTGAAACACAACTATTCACTATCTGTGAAAAGCTCCTTTGTGTACTTCTATAGTGTTTGCAACCAATGTATTGTATACGGATGGAAGCGCGTCACACTAATAGATTGATTTTTTTCCACTAAAATGGAGCAGCACCAATTAGAAAAAATGTGAAGGATGAGGCAGTGACACACGCTCAGCAGACTACAACCGCAGTGGTTGAAGTACAAACTGGAGCGTATCTGCACTCACAAAATGAAAAGCTCACAGACTACAGTGAACACTGAAACACAACTATTCACTATCTGTGAAAAGCTCCTTTGTGTACTTCTATAGTGTTTGCAACCAATGTATTGTATACGGATGGAAGCGCGTCACACTAATAGATTAGATTTTTTTCCACTAAAATGGAGCAGCACCATTAGAGAAAAATGTGAAGGATGAGGCAGTGACACACGCTCAGCAGACTAACAACCGCAGTGGTTGAAGTACAAACTGGAGCGTAATCTGCACTCACAAAATGAAAAGCTCACAGACTACAGTGAACACTGAAACACAACTATTCACTATCTGTGAAAAGCTCCTTTGTGTACTTCTATAGTGTTTGCAACCAATGTATTGTATACGGATGGAAGCGCGTCACACTAATAGATTAGATTTTTTTCCACTAAAATGGAGCAGCACCAATTAGAGAAAAATGTGAAGGATGAGGCAGTGACACACGCTCAGCAGACTACAACCGGCAGTGGTTGAAGTACAAACTGGAGCGTAATCTGCACTCACAAAATGAAAAGCTCACAGACTACAGTGAACACTGAAACACAACTATTCACTATCTGTGAAAAGCTCCTTTGTGTACTTCTATAGTGTTTGCAACCAATGTATTGTATACGGATGGAAGCGCGTCACACTAATAGATTAGATTTTTTTCCACTAAAATGGAGCAGCACCAATTAGAGAAAAATGTGAAGGATGAGGCAGTGACACACGCTCAGCAGACTACAACCGGCAGTGGTTGAAGTACAAACTGGAGCGTAATCTGCACTCACAAAATGAAAAGCTCACAGACTACAGTGAACACTGAAACACAACTATTCACTATCTGTGAAAAGCTCCTTTGTGTACTTCTATAGTGTTTGCAACCAATGTATTGTATACGGATGGAAGCGCGTCACACTAATAGATTAGATTTTTTTCCACTAAAATGGAGCAGCACCAATTAGAGAAAAATGTGAAGGATGAGGCAGTGACACACGCTCAGCAGACTACAACCGGCAGTGGTTGAAGTACAAACTGGAGCGTAATCTGCACTCACAAAATGAAAAGCTCACAGACTACAGTGAACACTGAAACACAACTATTCACTATCTGTGAAAAGCTCCTTTGTGTACTTCTATAGTGTTTGCAACCAATGTATTGTATACGGATGGAAGCGCGTCACACTAATAGATTAGATTTTTTTCCACTAAAATGGAGCAGCACCAATTAGAGAAAAATGTGAAGGATGAGGCAGTGACACACGCTCAGCAGACTACAACCAGCAGTGGTTGAAGAACTAACTGGAGCGTGATCTGCACTCAAAAAATCAAAACCTCACAGACTGCAGTGAACACTGAAACACAACTATTCACTATCTGTGAAAAGCTCCTTTGTGTACTTCTATAGTGTTTGCAACCAATGTATTGTATACGGATGGAAGCACGTCACACTAATAGATTTGATTTTTTTCTAATATAATGGAGCTGCACCAATTCCACTAAATAAAATAAAAAAAAAAGAGTCAGTGACACGTGCAGATGCCTACAAACAGCGGTGGATGCAGAGCAAACTGCAGCGTCACCTGCACTGTCACCACACACACCTTGCACAGAGCTGTTAAAACAACACTGGCAAAATGAAGCTTTACACAGCGGTTGGTAAACTAGCCTGCCTCAAGCACAGTAGTACACAAAATCGCAATATCTAACTGTCCCTCAGAGTGAGCAGAGTAGCGTTCTGTCCCTTACTGAGTTCACAGCACAGTGACGCTAAAATGGCGGCGGCGCCTTTTATAGTGCATTCTGACATCATTTCAGCAGCCAATCACAGCCATGCCATTAGTTAAGATGACCGCAGCATTACAGGATGTGCCCACACTTCGTAGGATTCCTCATTGGCTGACTAAAATCACATTGCCTCTCAAAGAATTATGGGAACTTCCGATTCCGGTATACGATATGGAAAAAGTATCGGAATTAAGTATCGGAATTCCGATAACGCGAATATCGGCCGATACCCGATACTTGCGGTATCGGAATGCTCAACACTAGACAAGAAGAACGCTGATCAGCTTCCTCCTCACCATCCATATGATTGTCCAATTGAATTATTGCCTGGAGCCGAGATACCTTTTGGTAAGATCTACCCCCTAGCGGGGCCCGAGCTAAAAGCTTTGAAGGATTATATAGACGAAAATTTAGCCAAGGGCTTCATACGCCCCTCTTCATCTCCCGCAGGTGCACCCATCTTCTTTGTGAAGAAGAAAGATGGATCTCTGAGACCCTGCATAGACTATAGGGAACTCAATAAGGTTACTATTAGAAACCGTTATCCATTGCCTTTAATTCCTGAGTTGTTGGAGAGAGTGCGGCATGCCAAAATTTTCTCTAAACTGGATCTCCGTGGGGCCTATAACTTGGTCCGTATTAGACCTGGGATGAATGGAAGACTGCTTTCAGGTCACGCTATGGACACTTTGAATATCTAGTTATGCCTTTTGGTCTGAGTACCGCCCCAGCCACTTTCCAACACTTCGTGAATGATATCTTCAGGGATCTCCTAGATACATTTGTGGTGATTTATCTGGATGATATTCTAATTTTTTCTAACTCCACAGAGGAACATCATGGACATGTGAGAATGGTCTTAGAACGCCTAAGACAACACCATCTCTACATCAAACTTGAAAAGTGTGAATTCCATAGGACCGAAATTCAATTTCTGGGGTATGTACTATCTACGCAAGGGATTAGTATGGATGGAAGCAAGACCCAAACCATCAAGGATTGGCCAATTCCTAGAAATGTGAAGGAGGTGCAGCGTTTCATCGGGTTTGCCAACTTCTATAGACGTTTCATTAAAAAATTTTCTGAGGTAGTGTCACCTATCACCCAACTTACCCGGAAACAGTCTAGGTTCTCCTGGACCCCGCAAGCTCAGGAAGCATTTTCCTGTTTAAAGGATAAATTTACCACCGCACCTATCTTAGTACATCCCAACCCCGAGCTTGCCTTCATAATAGAGGTGGATGCTTCAGACTGTGCCGTTGGAGCTATACTCTCTCAGAGAACAGGTGAGAAGAATGTCTTGCATCCCTGTGCCTTCTTTTCCCAGCAGTTGTCTTCGGCTGAGAGGAACTACGATGTGGGCAATAGAGAATTGTTGGCCATTATTGCCGCCTTCAAGGAATGGAGACACCTTCTTCAGGGAGCTGCACAGCAAATAGTCGTCCTTACAGACCATCGTAACCTTGAATTTATCAGGTCGGCTAAGTGCCTGACTCCTCGCCAGGCTCGCTGGAATCTTTTCCTAAACCAATTTAATTTTGTCATTTCTTATAGACCAGGATCGCGCAATGGAAAGGCTGATGCACTCTCTAGGATTCATTCAGCAGAGACATGTCCACTTACTCCTCCTAAGACTATTCTTCCTGACTCTAGATTCCTGGGAGTGATTCATAATCAAGACCTACTTAAGGACATCAAGGAAGCATACCATGCGGATTCTTTGTTGGCTCAACCCCCAAGGGACGTAAGTCTTGTCTTTAAGAATGGTGTGTGGATTCAGGGACAACGTCTGTATATACCTGAAACAGTCAGATTGAGAGTATTGCAACTCATCCACGATTCCAAGATAGCCGGCATAGGGGAATTCTAAAGACACAAGAATTTCTTTCTCGTTTCTTTTGGTGGCCCACTTACAGGAAAGATGTTTTAAACTATGTCACTTCATGTGAAGTCTGTGCAAGATGCAAAACACCTCGCTCCTCACCAACTGGTCTGTTGCAACCTCTTCCCACCCCGTCCCGCCCGTGGGGATCCATTTCTATGGACTTCATTGTGGAGTTACCAACCTCTCAAGGGAAGAACACCATTCTAGTGGTGGTTGACCGTCTAACAAAGGCAGCTCATTTTATCCCTTGTGTCGGCTTACCCACTGCAAAACAGACATCAGACTTGATGATTAAGAATGTGTTTCGCTTACATGGAGTACCGGATGAGGTCATTTCGGATCGAGGGGTGCAATTCACTTCAAGGTTTTGGCAAAATTTCTGTGCAGCATTGGACATTAAAGTAAACCTTTCTTCTGCTTTTCATCCCCAGACTAATGGACAGACAGAACGAACCAATCAGACCCTGGAGCAGTATCTCCGCTGCTTTATCTGCCACCTACAAGATGATTGGGTGGATCTACTTCCACTGGCTGAGTTCTCTTATAACAACTCTCAGAGCGCCTCCACTAAGCAGTCTCCTTTTTACTCCAATCTAGGTTATCATCCTAACATTCTTCCTCGATTTCCCATAGATACGCCCTTGCCGGCAGTGGCTGAAAGAATCACTTCTTTACAAAAGAATATGGATCTTCTAAAGGAAAATCTAGAATTGGCTCAGGAAAGGTACAAAAAAGCAGCAGATAAATTTCGTAAACCTGCACCAGCTTTCAAGGTAGGAGATTTGGTCTGGCTGTCAACCAGAAATCTTAAATTAAAGATTCCATCGTCTAAATTGGGACATAAGTACATTGGACCTTATAAGATGAGTAAGATTATAAGTGCTGTTGCTTGTCGTCTTCAACTGCCCAGAACTATGAGAATCCACCCTGTCTTTCATGTATCCCTACTAAAGGCTGCAACACCCAATACGTTTCCTGGACGTTCTTCTCCTTGCCCTGACCCAGTGCTGGTCGATGGTCAGGAAGAATTTATGGTGGAAAGGATTCTAGATTCCAGGTTGTACAGAAATCAGTTGCAATATTTGATTAAATGGCAGGGCTACCCAGTGGAGGACAACTCATGGGAACCAGTCAACAATGTAAATGCTCCTCGTCTGCTCCGCCAGTTTCATCAGAGGTACCCTGACAAGCCTGGTCTAAGGTCATCCGGAGGTTGTCCCTAAGGGGGAGTAATGTAAGGTTCTTTGTCTCTGTTGACATGTTCCTTGAAACTCAGTTTTCCGTCGGCCATTTTGCTTTCTGTCTTTCTGCAGCTCTTGCCCTCAGTTAATATGGAGTTCCAGTTTTCATGTTCCCGCCCTGATTCTTCCCTCTTGCTTCTTAAGCAGCCTCAGCTGAACAATCAGTGCTCCTGAATCAAGCCTCAGTCAGTCTGTGACCTGACTTCTGGAAACCTTGAACTTGTACTCCAGCTATTCTCTACTGAGGAACCTTTGAACACTTTTAGACTCTGGAAACCTGCTGTTTGGTGAATCCATGTTTGCAGAGGAATTACGGTACAGAGAAGAGATCCTGAACCTGCTTTGGAGATTTATTGTAGTGCTTGAAGTTACTCTGGCCTGCTGTGTCTCCTGACTCTGTTTCTGCAAACTGTGTGAACTTTTCAGCATGCTTGTATGAAGTAATACAAGTCATTTCATTTCAACCTATGTCTCCTGTGTTTTCCTCGCACCCAAGCACAAGACGCTATAGGAACTGTACACTATACATGACAGTACCATGGATTCTGTTGAGAACAGACTGAACATGTCCAATATTTCCCTTCACCATATGGGGGTGGTGATGGCTTAGAATCTTTCCCTATCTTGTACACATAAAAATCATATCCTGACTTGTTCACATATCTTTCTGAACTTCCTAAGCGATGCAAGTTTACTGCCACTTTGTACCATGCATTTGCATCAGTCAGCAATTTGGAATCTACTAGCTTCCCTTTTCTATTTTTCAATACATCCTGCCATTCCGCAGCTTGGAGTTTGCCCTTCTTATGGATTTCACACACTTTCATGAGCTGTCTGTAATTTTTTACATACTTTACTCCTTCTTGTTCAGCTACCAGCTGGGGGGCAGTTTTCTCTCCAGGGAGCATAAGACTCTCCTGCTTGCCCATCTTGTTCCCCATTTTAAAAAGAGAAATCTTTCCAAAACAAAAACTTCAACACGAAAGTTTGATTGAGAAGAAAAAAAAAAAAAAAAATTATTTCATTATGCAGCGTAAAAGCTGCCTGTCTATTTGCTCCTCACGTACTGTGTCTATTCCAAAAACCTATTCAACAAAGGTGATTTAAAAAATCTGAAAACTGCTGCACTCTGGTTCCTGTGCGTCCTCACCGAATGCCCGACGGGAGGGCTAGTCAAACCGCTGCGCAGTTTGTGTGTCCTCTCTCCCTCAGCCTGTAATTCTCCTTATCTATGGAGTGACCTTGGTCTAAAGCAGGCTGGTAAAGGAGAGAAAAAAAAAAAATGATTGGAGAATAAAACTCTAAAATAAATTGATTAACTCTCCAAAATTATTTAAAAATATACTTAAAAGAAAACTTTAAAAACAAAAGTTAGATTTAGTAAAAAACTCTAGAAAAAGGAAAAAAAAATAAATAATAAATTCACCAAAAAAGGGGAGAAAAGAAAACCCGTATTAATCATAAAACTCTGAAAAACAACCCTTGTTACTAAAACAGCTAATTAAAAAAAAAAGAAAAGAGGTGGAAAAAACTGATTGTAAAATGATAAAAAACAAAGGTTTTGTCTGGTAGCGTAGGCTTTTTTCCTACCGCCCTCTGGAATGTCAGCTGGCTGCTGCCAGCACTTCCACCCTCCCTTATATCTCTGCTTGCTGTCTCTCCAGACACTGAAATCACGTAAAAAAAAAAAAAAATTTATTATTCCTCAGAATAGCAAAAAATGAATATAGTTCAGTCTGAATGCCTGAGAATTTTCACGTTAAAACCTGTAGCCAAAAAAAAAACTAGCTTAAAAAAGATCAAAACCAGGAAACAGATGTAACAACGTGATTAGCAGAGGAGGGGGGTCAAAGGGTTTTCTCGCTGCTACAGCCAGCAGTGAATGAGATACTGACAGAGCGCACGGAGATGTGATTTAAAGCGACAGTACCTGATACAGACAGTTGACACGTACAATGAGACAGACACCCGGGAGAATACGAATCCCTCTTTTGATGATCTGTGACCCATACAAGCTGCTCTGGTAACTGATAACTCACCAATTGCACTGAGCGCGGTGAGGCTCGAGGTCTATCGCTCTCTGTACCGTATGCCCTGGCCGGTGCGCCGGTCACAGTAATCTGCAATAGCCTTAATCAAAATTCTCACTATCCACGCCTGATTTGACTGGGATGGCCTCCCGGTGCGTGGACGAATCCAGTCTGATTTGACTTGGATGGCCTCCCGGTGCATGGACAATTATTGTGAGAACTTTTCCAGCAATTTGTCTTTTGCTATCCAGCCCCCAGAAATCAGCAAGCAAAAACACAGACACCGTTCCAACTTTCTCCCGGTTCACATAAAACATGAAACATATACAGCACAGCAGCAAACAACTCGGCTTATATCCCAGGGCTTTTGAATAAGGGTATGGACTTTTTACACAACCTGGGAATGCGGTGATGACCACGTCCGACCGGCTGGAAGTGTAGGCTAGGACTAGGCACAGGGAACATTCAGGTAAGATGACAGAGTTTTCTTACCGTACTTATGGAGCTGCAGTCTCCGTCCCGTGTGCCAAGGCCAGGGCCAACACCCCCATCTCTCCAGTCGGCCGGGTCCTCGTGCGTTTCGTCCAATGCCCCGCGTGCAGGCGCCAACTGATATGGAAATTTAATTAGGATAAATATATCCTTCCGTGTTTGCTGCTTGCCATGTCCAAATCTCTATTTAATGTCTTTTTGAGCGCTCAGAACGAAATGAAAACTGTCCACAACGGAGGTGTCAGTATAACAGTTCGTCAAAGACATACATTTATTATTCATTCAAGGTTTTATACGTTTACAAAAAGGGGCTGGTTAGTCAATTAACATACAATTAAAAGCTGCTAGACTATTGGCTGTTCTAGTGTAAATATGATAATTATGATAATCATGGTAAATGAGCTGAAGTTGCAGAATTATTGTTTTATATTCTTTTGACCTAGTTGTCTTGCATGACTATAAGGTAAACAACAGATATCTAATAAGACTCCATGTACTTGTTCCTTATGAAGGCCTTATGAAGGCCAGATTCGTTTAAAATGACTGATTATAGCTGGCATGAGCACAGGATTTTTAGCAAGTGAGATCTATCTAACTGTGAACTGTGAATACATATATGTGAATATACTTTGAATATATGGAATACATATATATTTCCATGACAACACCATACGGATGTCACACGGATCCTGACATGCGAGGAAATCGCATCCTCACATTTAAAACGGATTACATACGGATCAACATACGGAGAACAGTTGTGTGATTATCGCATTACAAAATCGGACCGTTTTTTTAAACGTTATGTGTGACTCCAGCCTAACAGTTGTTGTAGAAATGTGTCTGCTGCTAGAACTCTGTGTGGCATTGACCTGGTCTCTAATCTGAGCTGCTGTAAACCTACGATTTCTGAGGCTGGTGACTCGGATAAACTTATCCTCAGAAGCAGAGGTGACTCTTGGTCTTCCTTTCCTGGGGCGGTCCTCATGTGAGCCAGTTTCTTTGTAGTGCTTGATGGTTTTTGCAACTGCACTTGGGGACACTTTCAAAGTTTTTCCCAATTTTCAGACTGACTGACCTTCATTTCTTAAAGTAATGATGGCCACTTGTTTTTCTTTACTTAGGTGCTTTTTTCTTGCCATAATACAAATTCTAACAGTTTATTCAGTAGGACTATCAGCTGTGTATCCACCAGACTTCTGCACAACACAACTGATGGTCCCAACCCCATTTATAAGGCCAGAAATCCCACTTATTAAACCTGACAGGACACACTTGTGAAGTGAAAACCATTTCCGGTGACTACCTCTTGAAGCTCATCAAGAGAATGCCAAGAGTGTGCAAAGCAGTCATCAAAGCAAAAGGTGGCTACTTTGAAGAACCTAGAATATAAGACATAATTTCAGTTGTTAAACACTTTTCTGTTAAGTATATAATTCCACACGTGTTAATTCATAGTTTTGATGCCTTCAGTGTGAATTTACAATTTTCATAGTCTTGAAAACAGAGAAAAATCTTTAAATGAAAATGTGTGTCCAAACTTTTGGTCTGTACTGTATATATATATATATATATATGTCTTTGTGACATATATATATTGTAGGGATTCGCTCTGGTAGGCCGAGGCCGGGCACGCAGTAATGAGGCAACACACAGGCATTAAGTCCAAAAATAACAGTTTTACTGTCTCTTTAAGACCAGAAAAACATAATCGCAGACCAGAAATTCAAATATGCATGGCAAAAATGGTGGTCTAACAAAAGACTACACAATTGGGCAAATGCCCTATAGCACTCCACTATATACATATGAATACACAGGAAAATTGGAGAACAAAGCCATAGATTGATATATAAATATTTATTAATAATAAACAACATGAATTTAATAAATAATGCCAACAATAACCAATAACATCAATGAATACATAGCAAAACGAAAGGTTTGGAATGGTATGCGTGATGGTATAAGATGTAATATACAACTATGGTACAAATAGCAGAAGGGTGAAAGTGGCACATATACAAAGGGAATGTAAATAAGTAAAGAAATGTGCCACAATGAAGTAAAAACAATCAAAATGCAGCAAAAGAGATATATATCCCTGGCACCAATTGTAGTGATCGCAAGTGCACATATAGAGAGTGGGTCCGGAATCCCACTCTCAGGACTATAAAGGAAGGTGCCAAATGCTGCAGTAATCAATAATAAGACTCACCCATACTGATAATGCACCACAGAGACGCGCCCCGACGCGCGTTTCGCACTGGCTTCTTCGGGATGCCGATGTCGGCCCCCCGAAGAAGCCAGTGCGAAATGCGCGTCGGGGCGCGTCTCTGTGGTGCATTATCAGTATGGGTGAGTCTTATTATTGATTACTGCAGCATTTGGCACCTTCCTTTATAGTCCTGAGAGTGGGATTCCGGACCCACTCTCTATATGTGCACTTGCGATCACTACAATTGGTGCCAGGGATATATATCTCTTTTGCTGCATTTTGATTGTTTTTACTTCATTGTGGCACATTTCTTTACTTATTTACATTTCCTTTGTATATGTGCCACTTTCACCCTTCTGCTATTTGTACCATAGTTGTATATTACATCTTATACCATCACGCATACCATTCCAAACCTTTCGTTTTGCTATGTATTCATTGATGTTATTGGTTATTGTTGGCATTATTTATTAAATTCATGTTGTTTATTATTAATAAATATTTATATATCAATCTATGGCTTTGTTCTCCAATTTTCCTGTGTATTCTCTTTAAGACCAGGTAACAAAACATGACAAAAACATAAATGCATTTCATCTTTGCAAACTACTGGTCCCAGACTCACCCTTGCATGGGACGGGCTTGACTAAGCGGCTGCAAGCCAGCAGGGACCGCCAGGTGCCTTCCCGGTGATCTGGACTCGCTTCCGGTGCTCACTGACACATTGTAACAGAAAGTCACTTCCAGGCTGACTTCAGCAAAACTCCTCAATAGAACCGCCTGGTTCTCAGTGTGGGACCGTCACAGGCTCCGCACACCCATGTGTCCTGTCCGGGTGCTATTCAGGACCCCCGTCCAACACCCTGGCCACCAAGTTCCAAGTCTCACCACATGCTTCCAGGAATACGATCCAACCCCAGGATCCTCCAATACCGACAGACCTTCCAGGAACCTTCCAGGCAGCCCTGTTCAGGACACACTCTCCACTTGTCTCAGCCAGACTCCCTTGAGACACTTCCCAGTCTCAGACAGAATCCCTTGAGACAGACTACAGAGACACTTCCCAGTCTCCCACACAATCTCATCTCCATGTGCCCAGCACTGCCTTTCATACCTGTAGCCACTCCCCAAGCCAAGGTATGAAGCACATGGTCTGGTCACCTGTTCATGACCTCATCACAGGTCCTTCACCACATACACTCACCAGTATGTATCATTCATTCTCCCACCACCAGTGGGCGGTGTATGTGTGGTTAGCATGTCCCACCCAGCTCACAAGCTAACCTTGTAGGTTCACCCTTAATAACAACAGAACTCTTATGGGACTACAAGTCCCAGAACAACATTGCTGACCTACAGCGCAGAGTAGCTCTGCGACACATACTTTCCACCTAATACCCTACCAGGGACTGGTTTCCCATCCATCTCATGCCTCCAGGCATAATTTGAGCAACTTATGCAGCGCCCCCTGGGTGCCACATTAGTCATTATACCACAATATATATATATATATATAATATATATATATATATATATATATATACAGTACAGACCAAAAGTTTGGACACACCTTCTCATTCAAAGATTTTTCTGTATTTTCATGACTATGAAAATTGTAGAATCACACTGAAGGCATCAAAACTATGAATTAACATTAACATATGTGGAATTATATATTACACTTTGCAAAAAAGTGTGAAACAACTGAAAATATGTCTTATATTCTAGGTTCTTCAAAGTAGCCACCTTTTGCTTTGATTACTGTTTTGCATGCAGAAAAGGTGAATGGATGGACTCTACATGCCTGGTTCAAAATTGAAGCAGTGAGCGGTCCAGCTCACCCCAAACCATCTTGATTGGGTTCAGGTCTGGTGACTGTGGAGGCCAGGTCATCTGGCGTAGCACCCCAACACTCTCCTTTTTGGTCAAATAGCCCTTACACAGCCTGAAGTTGTGTTTGGGGTCATTGTCCTGTTGAAAAATAAGTGATGGTCGAACTAAATGGAAACCGGATGGAATAGCATGCCGCTGCAAGATGCTGTGGTAGCCATGCTGGTTCAATATGCCTTCAATTTTGAATAAATCCCCAGCAGTGTCATCAGCAAAGCACACCCACACCATCACACCACCTCCTCCATGCTTCATGGTGGGAGCTAGGCATGTAGAGTCCATCCGTTCACCTTTTCTGCACGCAAAGCAGTAATCAAAGCAAAAGGTGGCTACTTTGAAGAACCTAGAATACAAGACATATTTTCAGTTGTTTCACACTTTTTGTAAAGTGTATTGTCTAATTCCACATGTGTTACTTCATAGTTTTGATGCCTTCAGTGTGATTCTACAATTTTCATAGTCATGAAAATACAGAAAAATCCTTAAATGAGAAGGTGTGTCCAAACTTTTGGTCTGTACTGTATATAGTTCATACGCTTTTACATAGCATAATAGCCGCGAATTCAATTGCCAGCTTCTGTAAAATCATTACATACAGTAAATCATTTAATTTCATGTAGTTTGATATATGGTTTTCATTAACAATTATATGAGTGTATGTGTGCAAAATTTCATACATATAGGTTTTAATTTAATGTGTAAATTCGTTGAAAAAAATTGGGTGGGCTCCCGCGGTATTTTCTTCGCCAGACAGGGAAAGCCAATGACTAAAGACAGATAATAATAGCCTACGGAGGGAGCATTGTTTTTGTGCCCCCCCTGGCTATTAACATCTGCCCCCAGTCACCCCAGAAAAGGCACATCTATTATTAGATGCGCCTTTTCTGGCACTTAGCACATCTATTCCCATTGCCTTTAGCAGTGGCTAATGGGTTAATAATGGGTTAATGCCACCTTGCTATTGAAAGGTGCCATTAATCCTGGTTAATAATGGAGTGTTTGTCAATTAGACAACTGTCCATTATTAATCCTATTGTATTAAATGGTTAAAAAAGACACACACACATTAATTAAAAATTATTTTAATGAACTAAATACACATAGTTTTTGACCATACTTTATTGTACTGGTAATCCATCTGAATCCCTTGTTCTCCTGTAATAAAAATAAAATAAAAAAGCAACAATATCCTTACCTCTCCAGCGTTCAGTCAAGTCCCCTGCTGCAATCCATCTGAAGGGGTTAACAGGTTTACAGCAGGGACCCATGCTAATGCGACCAGCGCTGCTGTAAACTCCCGCAGCCTCCCCGGATGACAGGAGATGAACTGATTAGTATGGGAAGCTTAATTGATTGTTTCCCACGCTATTGAGTTCACTTTAGGTCAGCCAGGGTGTTGTGAACGTGTTGGAAATGACTTTGGAGCTGAGGCTCCCTCTGGTGGTTGAAATTGATTAATGGTTATCAGGGGGACGGACTGGCCTGATATAAGTGGGCTGACCTTCCATGATCCTCGCCGGTGATCAATTGTTACTTCCTGGTCTTGGTTGGAATTCAGCTTGCTTTCTGCTGTCTCCTGCTATCATTCAGATAAGTTACTTTCTGCTTTTTTTCTGTGGTTTGATTTTCCTTGTTTTTGTGCCTTGCTTTTTTAGTTCAGCCGGGTCCCCTTTGGGGCTTGTGCTAGTCTGTTTTATTTTTGTATTTGTTCATTTGCTCAGTTCTTGTGATTTTTTTACTGCTGGGTAGCTGCGTGTTCACACCAGAGATCTGATATAGGTGGTCGAGACAGTGTGGTCTCAGCATTTTTGGGTTCAGAAGAGTTGGAGTTTTTCCTAGGGTTTTGCTGGGTTGCAAACAGTATTCTCTCCTGTGCTGTCCTTTCTAGACAGTTTTGGGCCCCAACGTTTGCTCATTCTATTTTCTGTCTGTGTTCTTGTTTTCATCTTGTCTAACTGCCATCATATGTTTGGGGGCTTCCTATTCCTTTGGGCTCTACTCCAGGACAGTTAGCTTTCCTCTTTCCATCTTCAGGGGTAGCTAATCTCTCCGGCTGTGACGAGGCATCTAGGGCACCGTAGGAACGTCCCACGGCTGCTTCTAGTTGTGCGGTTAGTTTATTGGTTTGCAACCTATTAGATCCCAACCTCTCTGGTGTTTGGCTGCCTTTGCGTTTTTTTTGCTCCTGCTCTCCTCAGCTACCAAATCATAACACAGTGACTCTGCACAGCCTCAGTGACGTCAGACCTGAAGTGAACTCAATAGCGTGGGAAACAATCAATTAAGCTTCTCACACTAATCATTTCATCTCCTATCAGCCGGGGAGTCTGCGGGGTTTACAGCAGGGCTCCTCTCTACACTGTTGGAATGCATGTCTCATTAAGGGAGAGGCTGAGGGAGCAGGTGAAGGTCCTAGAGGGGTTGAGGAGGGAGAAGCAGTGGAGGAATTGTTAGTTACAGAGGTTTTCAAGGGGATTTCAAGACTTGTGGAGCAGCCTTTTCCACGCCTGGCCCATGCAGCCACAAGAGTCACCCACTGCCCAGTAAGCGAGATATAACGCCTCTAGCCATGCTTGCTCATCCAGGTGTCAGTGGTCAAATGCACCCTGTCAGAAATAGCTCTTTTCAAGGAAAGGATGATGTTGTCTGTGACATGCTGGTGTAGCACAGGCACAGCTTGCTTAGAGAAGTATTGACAGCTGGGCAACTGGTACTGTGGTTCTGCGACAGCCATAAGCTTTCGGAAACCTTCTATATTCACCAGGAGGAAAGGCAACATCTCCGTGGCCATTGGAGATGATGAAGTTCAAGCTCTTAGCTTTGGCATGTGTTGGAGGAAAAAATCTTTTACATGACCACAACTGTTAACTGAGGGTTGGGTGCTGTGCTGAGAGAGGGTGGAAAAGGGTGTACAAGACAAACTGCTGGACTGTGAGTGAGGTGCAAGCGGTGATGTTATGGCGAATTGAGAAAGATGTGGTATGCTTGATGTCTGAGATCGGTCAAAAACACCAGGCATGTCCACTTCCATAGCAGCTGGCTCTTACCCCAACTGTAGTGGGTAAACAGCCGGAGGTTCTGCGGCCGGAGACCTATGTGAAAACACTTGCCATGGTGATGGAGGATGAATAAGCAGCAGATGTGGTTGATGGGGCGCCGATGGTTGGCGAGACCCACTAGGCCACATTTTAGCACATTGAGATTCCCTGACTAACGCATGTTGATCGCGCATGTGATGGTTCAAGCATTAAGTAGTCAAATTATTGGAATTTTTCCTCGGAGTCATTTTTTACAAAGTTGGTAGACAACATAAGTTGGGTAATCCTTTACAGTCTCAAGAAAGGCCCAAGCTAGGCAACCCTTGCCCTCCCTTCAAACTGCAGACCCGCGACCGCTGCTAGCCACAGCCAGAGTTTTGGCTGAGGATGCTGTGCTTGTTGTGGTTGCATCACTCTGTGTCTGTGTGGGAAACCGCAACGTAACATCCTTTTCTTCCTCCTCCTTCACCTCCTGTAATACTATTGTAGGAACTCGAGGATTCTGATAGCGTGGGGCAATGAACAATCAGAGACGGGTTTCTTTGAATGCAAATAATGTATTTGTGAAACAGCAAAACCCCCAAAAACAATATTCAAACAACCCGTAGTGACATGCAATGAGTCCATATATATATACACAAGTCCAGTTATATGAATCCGGATATATAAGTCCTTGAACCTCTATAGCGAGGGTGGTAAAGTTCTTACGACGAAGTCCTCACACAAATGTGACCACAAGGTAAGTCTGATGCACAGGTTACGTGGCTGGATTTACACACTGCTGATGTGTGAAGAGTCAGATCCAGGTATGCAGAAAACACAGGGAGGTCCAGAAACAAGTTAATCTCAGTTGTGGCTTAATTCAGTGAAGTCCAACAACAAGTTCATAAGTCAGTAAGGTTCCAGTAATAGTTCCAACAGCTCTCACCAGAGGTAATGCACAAAGGGTTAAACAGCAACAGTTCAGAAACACAGTTCTTATCAGATGGAGTGAAACAAAGGTTAATTTCCCAAGTCAACAGTTTAGTGACAACACAGTCTGTGCAACTTACATATGCAGAGAATGTCCAGAGCCATGGGTAGAAACTGCTGTGGCAGAGAAACACCTGAAGATGACCTGGTTATGCACTTCCCTGGTAAATACACAACGATCTGTGAGGAACAAGCAGCTGGGTTGCAGGGAAACAGAAGCAGAATATTCCAGCAGTGAAGCCAGCACCTGAGCCGGGTTTTAAACAAACGAACAGGAAGTAGGGCACAGAAAAACAGCAAACTCCATCTTAACAAAGGGCAAAATCATTGACAAAGTTACCTAGAAAACCCGGAATACTGACATTACTCCCCCCCCTAAAGACGGCCTCCGGACGGTCCTGGACCAGGCCTGTCCGGGTATCTCCGATGAAACTGAGCAATCTTCAGAGGCGCATTGATGTTACTTACTGGTTCCCAAGAATCATTTTCAGGAGAGTAACCTTGCCATCTAACTAGATACTGAAGCCGGTTTCTATGAAGTCTCGAATTAACAATATCCTGTACCACGAATTGTTCTTCGCCATCAACCAACACTGGTGGAGGGGGAGGTACGATACGTCCCTGAAACGTGTTAGGAGAGACTGGTTTTAATAAGGAAACATGAAATACTGGGTGTACCTTTAAAGTCCGTGGTAGCTTCAACCGACAGGCAACAGAGCTCACAATCCCAGTGATCTTGAATGGACCGATGAATTTCTGTCCCAGTTTCTGCGAAGGAACACCCAATTTTAGATTCTTGGTGGACAACCAAACTGAGTCTCCTACCTTATACATAGGTGCTGGTTTCCGGAATCTATCGGCCGACTTTTTGTAACGCTCCTGTGCTGTGGTCAGGGAGTCCTTCAAAACTTCAAGATTACGTTGCAACGCCGTCACTCTGTCTTCAACCGCTGGTACCGAAATCGTAACCGGAGACCTAGGCAAAATATTTGGATGATAACCCAGGTTGGCAAAAAAAGGCGTTACCTTCGGGAACTGCTTTGGGAGTTGTTGTACGAAAATTCCGCTAGAGGAAGTAGCTTCAGCCAATCGTCCTGCAAATGACTGACGTAACAGCGTAGATATTGCTCCAAAGTTTGATTTGTCCGTTCGGTCTGCCCGTTGGTCTGAGGATGGTATGCAGAAGACAAGCAAACATTAATGTGGAGCGCAGAACAAAATCCTTTCCAAAATCTAGAGGTAAATTGTATTCCCCGGTCAGAAATGATGTCATCTGGTACCCCATGCAGCCGGAAAATGTTCTGGATAACTAGATCTACTGTCTCTGTAGCTGAGGGAAGACCAGCGCACGGAATGAAATGAGCAGCTTTCGTTAAACGATCTACTACCACCAAAATAGTATTTTTACCACCAGAGGTGGGTAACTCCACAATAAAGTCCATCGAAATAGACCCCCAAGGGCGAGACGGTACAGGTAGCGGTTTAAGAAGACCAGTAGGTGAAACACGAGGAACCTTGTACCGGGCACAAACTTCACAAGAGCGGACATAGTCATTCACATCCTTCAAGCAGGTAGGCCACCAAAAAAAACGAGTTAACAATTCCTGCGTCTTCTGTACCCCCCTATGACCAGCCAATTTAGAGTCGTGGACCAATCTGAGAACTCGAAGTCTTACAGCCTCTGGGACATAAATACATCGATCTCTAAGCCACACACCATTCCGAAGGACAAGATTCACATTGTCAGGTGGAGCTGCAAGAAATACGTCACCGTCATAGGCCAGCTTGATCTCCTGCCACAAGTCCCGGTTCCGGAGCACTCCAACGAAATTGGCCTCCGACAAGATGGTCTTCGACGGGGTCCCAGGCACGGAATCCACGGTATGGATTCGGGATAATGCGTCAGCTTTCCCATTACGTGAACCTGGGCGGTACGAAATAATAAAATTAAACTGGTTCAAGAACAAACTCCACCTAGCTTGTCGAGGAGAAAGACACCTGGCAGACTTAAGGAATTCCAAATTGCGATGATCCGTGAGTACTACTACCTGCTGAGTTGCCCCCTGCAAATGGTGTCTCCATTCCTTAAAGGCAGAAATAATTGCCAAAAGTTCCTTATCTGCCACATCATAGTTCAGTTCTGTAGAAGATAACCTACGAGAGAAGAAGGCACACGGGTGCAGCAAACCTTTGTCTCCGGTACGTTGTGAGAGGATAGCTCCCAATGCACAGTCAGACGCGTCCACCTCCACGATAAAAGGCTGTGCAGGATCCGGATGCATCAATATTGGAGCTGTGGTAAAACAACCCTTCAGGCGATCAAAGGCTTCCTGAGCTTGCGAAGACCATTCAAACTTCTTCCCCTTCTTGGTGAGGAGAGTGATGGGACGGACAATCTCTGAAAAATTTCGGATAAACCGTCTATAAAAGTTAGCAAAGCCAATGAATCGTTGTACCTCCTTAATGTTTCCTGGTACCGGCCAGTCCAAGATTGCCTGGATCTTGCTGGACTCCATATTCAATCCCTGAGGCGAGATAACATAGCCCAAAAATTGAATTTCAGAACAATGGAACTCACACTTTTCGAGTTTGATGTACAAATGATTATCTCTCAAACGTCTAAGTACGGTCTTGACATGTTCCTGATGTTCCTGTAAGGAGTCAGAAAAGATTAAGATGTCATCAAGGTAAATTACCACATATTGGTCCAATAAATCCCTGAAAATGTCGTTGGCTAGATGTTGAAAAGCAGCAGGAGCGTTACAGAGTCCGAATGGCATCACCAAATATTCAAAATGTCCATACCGGCATCTAAAAGCTGTCTTCCATTCGTCTCCGGGCCGTATACGGAGTAAATTATATGCCCCACGAAGATCTAATTTGGTAAATATATTTTGGCCTGGCGAACTCTTTCCAACAATTCTGGAATTAGGGGCAACGGGTACCTGTTACGAATGGTTACCTTATTTAACTCCCGGTAGTCAATGCAAGGTCTTAGAGTACCATCCTTCTTCTTTACAAAGAATATTGGAGCTCCCGCTGGTGAAGAAGATGGTCGGATAAACCCCTTGGCTAAATTCTCATCTATATACTCTCGTAAAGATTTTAATTCCGGAGCCGCCAACGGGTAAACATGGCCGAAAGGAATCGCTGCTCCAGGAAGCAATTCTATGGGGCAGTCATACGGCCTATGTGGGGAAGTTGATCTGCCTTCCTTTTATCACAAATGTCTGAGAATTCCTGATAAATCAGAGGGAGAGTAGGTACCTGTATCACCTCTTCCAAGTTCTGGGTAACTGGAGCCGCTACAGTTGGACTGATGGTAGAACTGCACTTCGGGAGAAAGGTTATCTCCTTGGTTTCCCAATTGATGATTGGATTTTGTGACCGTAACCAGGGAATTCCTAAAATTACAGGAAAATGAGGAGAAGATATTAACATGAATGAAAGTGTTTCTTGATGGTCTGGTTCCATCTTACACTCCAGAGGCACTGTCTCCCGATCTACTGGTCCAGAAACTAATGGGGAACCATCCACCGTTTCCATAGTGATTGGTGAAGCTCTTAGTTGTGTCTTTATACCATGTTTCTCTGCAAAAGAAGAATCCATGAAATTCCCACCTGCTCCAGAGTCTATCATGGCAGAACTTGATATCCACTGTTCCTCCCACTGAATCTGTATAGGAAGAGAACAATGTGAATATTTCTCCCGTGATCCTTAGGGGAAGTCGGCATCAGTATTGGGGGAAAAACCGCATCTAGATGTAGACTGGTTTCTGAAACTTCAGACTCAGCGTCTGTGTTATCATAATCTCCTACTACCGCCAACACCTTGTTGGGTCGCCTAGGACATTTAGGACAATTGATAAGGAAATGGTCCGATTGACCACAATAGAAACATAAGCGCTCACGGAAACGGTGTTCGCGGCGTTCATTATTCTCACGTCTCTGCAGTGAGTCCACCTGCATAGGCACCTCCTCAGCCTCTCGCGGGTTTTTGCCTGTGGTTTCCCTGGACGGAAGAGAGTAATTAGTAATGCGATTTACAGCGGCCCATTTTTCTTGTCTGCGTTCAGTTAAACGGGTATCAATACGTACACAGTGCTGTATAAACAATTCAAACTCCTGTGGAGACTCTGAACGAGCTAGCTCATCCTTGATTACATTTGACAAACCTTTTCTAAAGATTGGTAACAAAGCATTGTTTTCCCACTGGGTGTCCACCACTAACCTTTTAAATTCAGTAACATATTCTATGACTGACCGTTTCCCCTGGCGTAAGGAAAGCAAGGCAGATTCAGCGGTAGCACGGCGGTTGGGATCGTCGAACATTTGCGCCATGGCTGCCAGAAAATTATCCAAATTATTTAGACGGGTATCATGACTTTCAACCATAGGATTTGCCCAAGCCAGTGCACGTGATGTCAACAACATAATAATACATAGAACCTTAGATCTATCAGACCGGTAGTAAGAGGCATGTACATCAAAAAATAATATACATTGATTAACAAACCCACGGAATTGACTTCGGTCACCATTAAAACGGAATGGAGGCAATTTGGGCATACTGGTGGATGAGGTAGGCTCAGTAGGTAAGGCCTCCAGGACTCCTAACCTAGAACGTAGATCTTGGAGAGCCTGACCAAACCCCTGTGCATTGTGGTTAACCCGAGACTCCAAGTCTCTAATTTGATTGAGTGCAGCTGACACCTCCTGCTGCAAGGAGTTAACTATGGTGAACAGTTTGTCTGCCCGTGTCTCCGTCATTGCCCCAGCAGAATCCTCTTTTTTAGGCTGGAATATCCTGTAATACTATTGTAGGAACTCGAGGATTCTGATAGCGTGGGGCAATGAACAATCAGAGACGGGTTTCTTTGAATGCAAATAATGTATTTGTGAAACAGCAAAACCCCCAAAAACAATATTCAAACAACCCGTAGTGACATGCAATGAGTCCATATATATATACACAAGTCCAGTTATATGAATCCGGATATATAAGTCCTTGAACCTCTATAGCGAGGGTGGTAAAGTTCTTACGACGAAGTCCTCACACAAATGTGACCACAAGGTAAGTCTGATGCACAGGTTACGTGGCTGGATTTACACACTGCTGATGTGTGAAGAGTCAGATCCAGGTATGCAGAAAACACAGGGAGGTCCAGAAACAAGTTAATCTCAGTTGTGGCTTAATTCAGTGAAGTCCAACAACAAGTTCATAAGTCAGTAAGGTTCCAGTAATAGTTCCAACAGCTCTCACCAGAGGTAATGCACAAAGGGTTAAACAGCAACAGTTCAGAAACACAGTTCTTATCAGATGGAGTGAAACAAAGGTTAATTTCCCAAGTCAACAGTTTAGTGACAACACAGTCTGTGCAACTTACATATGCAGAGAATGTCCAGAGCCATGGGTAGAAACTGCTGTGGCAGAGAAACACCTGAAGATGACCTGGTTATGCACTTCCCTGGTAAATACACAACGATCTGTGAGGAACAAGCAGCTGGGTTGCAGGGAAACAGAAGCAGAATATTCCAGCAGTGAAGCCAGCACCTGAGCCGGGTTTTAAACAAACGAACAGGAAGTAGGGCACAGAAAAACAGCAAACTCCATCTTAACAAAGGGCAAAATCATTGACAAAGTTACCTAGAAAACCCGGAATACTGACACCTCCTCTGCTGAGCTTCTCAGCTGCGTGCCTCTGGGTTCACACCAAGTGGGATCTGCAACCTTAACATCATCCTCTCTGTTCTCCCCCTCCTCGCAATGAGAGTCATCACTCTCCTCCTCTTCCTGCACTGACAGCACAGTATAGTACTCATGTGCCTCATATCTGTTTCTCATCCAGATCACAACAAACCCACAGGGGTTAACATCTGATGATAAGGGTCTGTATTCTGCTCGGACCCTATTTCGTCCAGCCACAGATCAAACTGCAAAAAATTTTGGCTATTCATGCGGATGCTTTCCTCCTCCTGCATCTGTGAGTCTTTGGAGAAGACCTCTGATGCCCATTGAGTAGAAAATGTTAACAGCTCTGCAGACTCGCATATCTGTGTTTCCCCACAGTCACTTGGACGGTTGGGGAGTTGTGACGCTGGGGGAAACAAGGGTATTTGGGGTGCCACCTCTGAGGACTGTACTGTGTGTGATGTTAAGGTGGAGGAAGAGGAACAGAGGCCACTTGTTGCAGCACTTGCCATCCACTGGAGCACAAGCTCTTTATGGCCCTCATCTACAAGGCGTACCACTGTGTAGTTGCCAATGAAAGTGAGTTGAATAGCCCGTCCAGTAACAGAAGTTGTCAGTTGTCTTTGGATGGGATGAGCCGGTGTTTGTTCAGTAGAGCTTTCTGGAACATTACCACCTACCCCACGTACACCTCGATCACCACGCCTATTCCCCCTTCCACTATGACCTCGCTTTTTCCTACTATGTTGGATGTAAGCTTTTAACCAGCTGTTTCACAATTTTAGGCCTAGATCTGTCAGTCACCTGTCACTAAATTAACAGTCAGTATTTATTTGCTGAGATAGTTGTGCTAGACCACAGAATTAGCACAAAGGCTTTGTATGCTGAAATTTGGACTGGTAGTTGGACCACACAATTAGCACCAAGGATTTATATGCTGAAGTGTTGACTGGTTGCTGTACCATAGAATCAGCAGCACTATGGATTTATATGCTGAAGTGGCGACTTGTGTCTGCACCACAGAATTAGCACTCCAGATTTGTATGCTGGTAGGTTGATTAGACACAGGATCCTATATGAACTAGCTGAGAATAAAACGCCTAACTATCTGACTACTTGCAGCAGCAGTCTCACTATGCTGTTATACTCACAAAATGATGCCAAAGTCATTTGTCCGCTTTTTATATGGAGAGGAACACGTGACTTCGGCAGCCAGTGACACAAGCCTTGTGTCTGTACGTTGTCAACAATTTCTGCTCCCTAATTGGCTGTCAAAATCTAGATACACATTAAATTAATTAAAAAAGAAAAAAAAGGAATAACAGTTTGTCACTCCTCTGAAGTCTCCACACCCCTCCCCTCTTCAGACACATCCCCCCACTCATCATACAGCACAACTATCCTAGCCAAAGTCCTAACAAAAGTATTACTGTAAACTCTATCAATTACCAATCTTTGGCCAAATTTTTTGCTGAATTTGAGGAAAACGTTCGAGAATCTGAACATGAATCCGAATGTGCAAGGTTCGTGCCGAATTTGAGATTGGCGAATGCTTTCCGAACAAGTTTGCTCATCTCTACTACTAATGGCCCTAAGACTTGCCAAGTCAACAGTGCAGTCAACATTTTTTGAAAGTGTGCTGTTTTTTCTTTTACCACAAAGAGTTTACAAAATACATATCTATCAGTCCTGCAAACTTTTTGCCAATATTATTGTGGATGCCCAATCTTGTTTTATTGTTTTAATCTTTGCGAAATGCCTGAGCCACTGGACATCTTAACTAACACAGACTGAACACATTGCAAGAAATGAATAGGCTATAATTTCTCTCTGTTGACTTACATGCACAATACTTTTGTACTCGTATACAAAAAAAATCCGCAAGGCAAGGATATAAAATATATCTAATTGTCAACAGCCATATGGAAAAAATAGCCACATTAATGATAAAACTGTGATTCTCTGTAAGGTTTTAAAGAAAACTATTTTAAGCCTGGGGTGATGGGAAGCAGTAATTTGTTTATGCATCAAAAAAACATCAGAGAGCTGTCAAAATGTGATCTTCCAATCATATACAGATGTATCCAAGTTTTTCATAAAGCAGATAATGCAGCTCTGTAATATCAAAGCACAAAACAAGTGCTTTCCGACACCCAAAATGTCATCGGTCAAGTGCTATCAAGACGGTACTGTATTTATCATGGTATTAACTAGGCTACATTTATACAATAGCATGTAAATGTTTCGGCACCCCTGGTCAAAATTTCCATTACTGTGAATAGTTAAGCAAGTTGAAGATGAAAAGATTTCTAAAAGGCCTAAAGTTAAAGATGACACATTTCCTTTGCATTTTAGGCAAAAAAAAATATATTGTGGTAGATTGGTTCATAGAGGTAGACAGAGGAATGCTGTTTCTTTATATTTTCCACTGGTTTATTGAGGTACAGCATAAACCATGACACGGTTATCAGCATAAATATGGCCTTTCTGGCCTAACGGGAACAAAAAACAAAAACAAATGCATAGTCCATGTTGCTGCAGGGATCGCTTGCTCAAAAACAAGCATGGAAAAAATGTTCAACTTTCCTCATACTCAACCACAGCTCTGGAGCACCCATCTACAGGCACACCCAACCCTGAAAGAGCCAGAAGGCTGTGTATTTGTCCTCTGGGGTGTAGATATGGTGTACAGCCTCAACCAACTCTTCACTGTTTACTAACCATAGCCCTAAACATGGCGGATTAACCACCCTCAGCACTCAGTGTTCTGGAGCATTTTTCAGGGTTCATATTACTGAAGTTAACCTCAGAATTACATATTTCCTCTCCATTACTTTTTAGTGACTTTGTCACATTTCGCTCCCTCTATGCCCAAAGCCGGGGGTTTTGGTACCTTCAGACACCAGTCAGGGACGACTAGACAGGGCATCTGCATTGCATTGCAGCTTCCCAGGCCTGTGCTCCACATGAAAGTTGAAGTTCTAGAGCTGTAAAAACCATCTTGTCACCCTGGCATTCTCCCCCTTCCTTTCCATCATCCATCTCAGAGGCACATGATCAGACTAGCTTAAACTCCCTGCCTAACAGTTAGTACCTCAGGATGTCAATTGCCCTTTTGATGGCCAAGTATTCTTTTTCTACAATGGCAAAGTTTTTCTCACAGGAGTAGAGTATTCTACTTAAATACAGGACTGAATGTTTCTCGCCGTTTACTTCCTGGGACAACATGGCTCCCAACCCAATCTCTGAGGCATCTGTCTGGACCACAAATTCCCAGTTATTATGGTGTGAAATTAGGGATAAAACACTGATAGTATCCCACAACTCCCAGAAACACCCAAACCTGCTTCTGAGGAGACCGGAATTTTGGATTGTCTCCAACTTCTTCACTTGTGGTTTTATTTTGCCTCTTCTGATGAATTAGCTCAACTATTTTGCTTACTCTTTTCCCATGGCGCACTTCTTTGAGTTTATGTTAAACTCTGCCTTCTTCAGCGCATCCAGTATGGCCTGGACCTTCGGCAGATGACTTCCCCAATCCGGGCTGAATATTACAATATTGTTGTGGTAAGGTACAGCTTACTTTTTTTCAGGGGCTAGGATGTGGTCCATGGCCCGCTAGAAGGTAGCTGGGACTCCTTGCAGCCCGAATGGCATTCTGGCATACTGGAAGCACCCATCAGGTGTAGAGAAGGCTATCTTCTCCTTGGAACTTTGGGAGAGGAAGATTTGCCAATACCCTTTTGTTAGGTCCAGGGTGGTCATGTATCTGGCTGACCTTAGCCTTTCAATGAGTTCATCTACATGGATATGCGTCGAATTTGGACACCTCATTTCCTGTAGTTGTTACAGAAAAGCCACTCTCCATCAGGCAATGGGGCTGGACCAGCTGCTCTCTGACTCCTTGATGATACCCAGGCTCAACATTCTCCTCACCTCCTTCATATTCACCTCGCGGCGGGCTTTGGGATTCTATACAACTTTTGATTCACCCCACATTTGGTTCAGTCAGGATTTCATGCTCCACAATTTGCGTACGTCCTGGCAACTCTGAAAATAGGTCCTAGATCCGCTGAAGCAGTTCTCAGCATTGTTGTTTCTGGGCCAGTGGCAGTGTCTCTGCTACTGTGGCATCCTCGACCTTAGCTTCTGAAATGGCCCCAGCTTTCATCTGTTCCCTGTCTCGCCACTGTTTAAGAAAGTTGATATGGTACACCTCATATGGCTTTCTTCTCCCAGACTGATGGACCTTGTAGTTGACATCACTCAGCTTATGGACCACATTGTATGGCCCCTGCTACTTGGCCAGAAATTTACTTTGACAGTGAGGATCAAAACCAACACCTGGTTTCCAGGGCCAAAATGTCTCAGCCTCGCTGACCAATTGTAGACCCTTGCCTAGGCCTCCTGTGCTTGAAGGAGGCTCTTCTTTATGATCGGCATCATCCTCATAATCCTGTCCTGCATCTGGATCACATGCTTGGTGATACTTCGGTGAGGTGTAACATCTGCTTCCCAGGTCTCCTTCACAATATCCATAAGACCCCAAGGGTGCCATCCCTATAACAACTCGAATGGTGGGAACCCTGTAGAGGCCTGTGGAACTTCCATAATAGAGAACAGCAGGCACAGGAGTAGACAAACCCAGTCTCGGCCATCCTTTTCTGTGACCTTCTTAAGCAAGAACTTTAAGGTCTATTGAACATCTCCACCAGGCCATCCATCTGTGGATGGTACATCGACATCCTGAGTTGTGTAATCTGTAGAGCCTTACATAACTCTCTCATTACCTAGGACATGAACGGAGTTCCTTGGCCTGTCAGGATCTCCTTTGGCTGGCCTGTTGAGAGAAAATATGAGCTAGCTCTCGGGCTATGCTCCTGGTGGAGGAGTTTCTCAGTGGTACAGCCTCTGGGTACCGTGTTTCATAGCCCATGACCACCAGAATAAATAGGTGCCCTCCGGCGACTTAACTAGGGGCCAAACAAGGTCCATGGCAATCCAGTTACATGGGACCTTTATAATGGAAAATAACACTAGGGGACTGCAGAAGTGGGAGACGGGAACAGTTAGCTGACAGATGGAACAGGATGGGCAATGATTACAGTCTCTCGGTGACATCTAGGTCAGTAGAACCTTTGAAGTACCCACTCTTTGGTCTACCCCCAGAAGCTCACCCAAGAGATGAGCCAGATCTGGTACCCTACGCCTATAGGGTCCCGGTACTAATAGCTGCTCTAATACTTCTCTCTGTTTAGTGACCCAATATAGCAAATCCTTATTTCCTGTGAAATATAACCTGGTGAAGTGCCCTGGCTCTTGGGCAACCCCATTTATCACAGCCACATAGTCCCATGCCCTTTTAATGCAAGGTCCTCATTTGAGCAGTCCCAAAATTCCCCCCAGAAGCCCCTAACTCAGGAATCTCTGCCTCATTCTTCACTGACTCAACCTCATTGCTAGCAAGTACACACAGGGGAAGCTCATCCGCCTCTGACTGCAATGGGGATTCTTCATAGTTTAATAAGCTCCTATCTGAGTAACTTGGCGCCCCTGCCCTTCGCCCTAAGTCCCAGAACAAGTTAAACCCCTGCTCTAACCACTCTGACCTCATGTGACTCCGTGCCACAGTTCATTTTTATAGATACTCTAGCAACAGGGTAGTCCTTGGTGTCCCTGTGAATACAGGGGACGCCCACGAGTTTTCCAGGAATCAACTGGTGGGACAGTGTGGCCCCTATCAGGATTACCAAACTCCCTATGTCACAATTCTGTTGTCAGGTACCTCACTGTCAGGGGCTTATTCCCTGTCCATAACGCTAGGGGCTCCCTAACTATCACTGTTTCCCAGATTACATCTAATGGTGAAGATGCCAGGGCCACGTACCACGTTGAGAAGGGGAGGATTTGCACATAACTAACCTTGCAACAGTCTTCGATAAATCCACCAAATGTCTTCTCAAACACACCACCAAATCGAGAACCATGCAGCAATGAAGTTAACTCTGGTAACACCTTATTGCCAGTTACTTCCAGTTTATATAGGAGAGGGGAGTTGCCAACAGTGAACAACTGAGACAGGTAAGCTTCCAAGAGCTCTCTACTGACTAGATTAAGACCTGCACTGCTAGAAGAAACCAGTACCATTTAATATAAAGGTGAAGTGTTTCTAGTCAGTGCAGGAGTAGGAGAAATCAGACAGCCCGGTCTTCTGGCTCCTCTCTGTAACCCTGTGACACATCGAGTCCAAGGGTCCAGATACCCATACCCCATTGACATGCCTGAGGTCCCTTATCAAGATGATACTCCACACTGCGGGCTGGATAGGCATAATATGAACAGCACCTCCCTACACTGCAGTTTATCTGTTCTGTTGACATGGGCCAAGGGCTAGTGGCCAGTGGCTGGTGTTCATAACAGATGAGCATTTCTGCTACACATAGCTCAGAAGATCGCAGACTATTGAGGCAAGTAAAAAGTTGAAAAAATGTTTCTAAAAATATTGGAAAAATAAAATTTCAAATTACCCTCCTTTTTGCCCCATTCAAAATAAAACAATAAAAAATGAACATATTTGAATCACAGCGTTCAGAATCGCTTGATCTATCAAAATATAAAAAGAATTAATCCAATCTGTAAATGACATAACAAAAAAAAAACGCCAGAATTACGTTTTTTGGTCACCGCAACATTGCAATAAAATGCAATAACAGAAGTTTAAAACATTGTATCTGCCACAAAATGGTATCTAGAAAAACTTCATCTAGGTGCACAAAAAATAATCCCTCAACCAGTCCCAGATCATGAAAATTGGAGACGCTACGAGTCTCAGAACATGGAACTATTTTTTTATTTTTTTTTAAACTTTGGTTTTTTTTTCACCACATAAATAAGAACCTATATATGTTTGGTATCTCCAAACTTGTAATGACCTGGAGACTCATAATGGCAGGTCAGTTTTAGCACTTAGTGAACATGGTAAAAAACCCAAAAAACAATTGTGGAATTACACATTTTCTTTGGAATTTCACCGCATTTGGAGTTTTTTTCCCGTTTTCCAGTACACTATTTTGTAAAATCAATGGTGTCTTTCAAAAGAACAACTCATCCAGCAAAAAACAAGCTTCACACAGCCATATTGACTGAAAAATAAAAAAGTTATGGCTCTGGGAAGAAGGGGAGCAAAAAACAAAAACAGAAAATCACAAGGTGGTGAAGGGTTAAAAAGAATCTTTCACCAGTTTTTTGCTGCCTCATCTCAGAGCAGCTGATGTTGGGACAGAGACTCTAATTCAAGTAATGTGACACTTATTGGACTGCTTGTGTAGTTCTGATACAATCACTGTTTTATTTGCCACAGATCCACCAGTTCTCTGAATGCGCAGCCCTGTATAACCTCTCACACACTGCTGATTGGCAGATTTCTGTGTACACTGTGCATTGGCAAAAATCTGCCAATCTGCGATGGGGTGGGGTAATACAGCGCTCATGAATATGGAGGACTACATGGAAGCAAGTTTACTAGTTCTCTAGTGGTAATCTCCTGCTGATCTGTCTTTACATTTTACTGCTCACATTAGGTGGCAAAATCTGGTAACAGATTCCCTTTATGATAATACCAGTTGTAGCTGGGAATGTTGTATTGATCATGAAAAAACACTTGTCATCATGATCAAATGATCATCTCTACTTTCTATTTTCATTATTTTCACCATTGTAACAAGTCAGTTTGTGAAATATTATCCTGCCAAATGTTTCACGATCAACTGAGGGTTATTATTGAAAAGCAGAAGCGTTTAGGCACGACAACAACTCACCCACGAAGTGTCAGAACACGTAGAGTTATACGTGTTCAGACTGAGTGCTTATACAGTATATATACTGATAAAAATTGCCAATGCTATCTTGCATTGGACCCGATTCATGAAGCCTGGGGTTGTTCATGCCCACCTTGATGAGGAGTGTCATAGATATAAAATTAAATCCATATAGACATCTCCATAGAAGGGAAAAAAGCTGACAATTCAATCTCGTGAAATAGGCCTTTACATTAAATATATGAGGAAGTGAGAAACATTAATTAAAACATGGGAAGCTCAAGCTTCAAACTCCTTTTGAAGCAGAGACTTCCTGCATTGGACAGGTAATTAAAACAGGAGTTTTTTGCTGCGAAGGGGACAGCAAGACTTAAATTTGTCTATGCATAAGGAAGAGTATCCTGGGTTCAAAGAATTTCTTTAAGAATGCAGCTAGATGGCCCATCTCTGGGGACTATGTAGGAACATTGGGGTTTGTATCGATCACACATTTATGGAATATAGATTTCTGGCTTCATTACGAAGGGTCAAACTGAACACATTTACTCACATCACCATGAGGCCACTAGAACTCTTTCAACTTAATAATGATCCAATAGATGCTGTGAACCAGGTCATATTTGGTCTCTATATAAAGGATAAATCACAATAAAGCATTTGACATCAATACTTAACACTGGGTGTCTTAATAGGCGAAGATATTCTATAAGTTTCGGATCTCATAAAACTCTCAAGTGCTGAGAACATCCAACAAACAGCCACCACGTGAGGTCATTAAGAGGAGGTATGCCAGAGTAGCATGGAGCTAATAAAATGAAAGTTTGGGTCTTTGTCTTTGTCAGTCCCTGGAAGACCTACTGTATTTTTTGGACCATAAGACGCACTTTTTTTCCTCCAAATTTGGGAGGAAAGTGTTGGTGCGTCTTATGGTCGGAATGTAACATGTGGGGAGGGGGGCAGTGGGCAGCGGTGGAGTGGGATCAGCAGGAGGCAGGAAAATATCCCCTCTGCTGCAGGAAACAAGCGCTGGGGAAACCCCTGGTCCCTACTTAAGTGCAGTGAATATTAATCAGCCGCTTCCCCGCCCACCTATCAGCTGAGCAGTGAGCGGGGAGCAGCAGATCACAGAGCCACACAGTTTCCCCAGCGCCTGATTCCTGCAGCAGCTGGGCAGATCGGTGTCTGAAGGAGAAGGAGGCAGCAGGAGCAGCTGGCATACCTGACAGCCTGGGGCTGTGCTGATGGGAGGCTGAATGCTCCTGTTAAGGACCTGTGATGAGGTCATGAAGAGGGCTGGCTGGAGCATCACATGACCAAAGCCCTGCCTCTTCATGATGTCATCACAGGTCCTTCAGACACACTGTACAACAGAGAATTAATTAAAAGGTTAGGCTACTTTCACACTTGCGTTTTTTTGTGCAGCGCATCATGCGCACATGAAACGCATATGTGTCACATTTCTATCAACTCTGTCTCTATCATCTCTGTCTCTATCATCTGTCTCTATCATCTCTCTCTATCATCTGTCTCTATCATCTCTATCATCTCTGTCTCTATCATCTCTGTCTCTATTATCTGTCTCTATCATCTGTCTCTATCATCTCTGTCTCTATCATCTCTGTCTCTATCACCTGTCTCTATCATCTCTGTCTCTATCATCTGTCTCTATCATCTCTTTCATCTCTGTCTCTATCATCTGTCTCTATCATCTGTCTCTATCATCTGTCTCTATCATCTCTATCATCTCTGTCTCTATCATCTCTGTCTCTATCACCTGTCTCTATCATCTCTGTCTCTATCATCTGTCTCTATCATCTCTGTCTCTATCATCTGTCTCTATCATCTCTGTCTCTATCATCTCTGTCTCTATCATCTCTGTCTCTATCATCTCTATCATCTCTGTCTCTATCATCTCTGTCTCTATCATCTGTCTCTATCATCTGTCTCTATCATCTCTGTCTCTATCATCTCTGTCTCTATCACCTGTCTCTATCATCTCTGTCTCTATCATCTGTCTCTATCATCTCTTTCATCTCAGTCTCTATCATCTGTCTCTATCATCTCTGTCTCTATCATCTGTCTCTATCATCTCTATCATCTCTGTCTCTATCATCTCTGTCTCTATCACCTGTCTCTATCATCTCTGTCTCTATCATCTGTCTCTATCATCTCTGTCTCTATCATCTGTCTCTATCATCTCTGTCTCTATCATCTCTGTCTCTATCATCTCTGTCTCTATCATCTGTCTCTATCATCTCTGTCTCTATCATCTCTGTCTCTATCATCTCTGTCTCTATCATCTCTGTCTCTATCATCTCTATCATCTCTGTCTCTATCATCTCTGTCTCTATCACCTGTCTCTATCATCTCTGTCTCTATCATCTATCTCTATCATCTCTGTCTCTATCATCTGTCTCTATCATCTCTGTCTCTATCATCTCTGTCTCTATCATCTCTGTCTCTATCATCTGTCTCTATCATCTCTGTCTCTATCATCTCTGTCTCTATCATCTCTGTCTCTATCATCTCTGTCTCTATCACCTGTCTCTATCATCTCTATCATCTGTCTCTATCATCTGTCTCTATCATCTCTATCATCTCTGTCTCTATCATCTCTGTCTCTATCATCCGTCTCTATCATCTATCTCTATCAACTCTGTCTCTATCATCTGTCTCTATTTCTATGCAGCATGTATTTCTATGCAGCCGCACGCTCCAGTCTGAGTACCGGCGGCAGTTCGGGTGTTCATGCGAGAGACTCACACGAAATCGTGCGAGTTTCTCGCATGTGTGACCCCGGCCTTATACTCACCCTCCAGCGTCTTCACATAGTAGTTTACAGACACCACACTGGTCCCGCAGCACCATCTCCTACCCGTAGCTTCCAACATAATAACATACTATTATATAATAACACCACAT
>JARQOD010006384.1:0-30000 GCA_033576555.1 Oophaga sylvatica
TCTGTGATGGATAGGAGGCATTCTCAGTGATGTCACCTCTGATCTCTAGTGATGGATAGGAGGCATTCTCAGTGATGTCACCTCTGATCTCTAGTGATGGATAGGAGGCATTCTCAGTGATGTCACCGCTGATCTCTAGTGATGGATAGGAGGCATTCTCAGTGATGTCACCACTGATCTCTAGTGATGGATAGGAGACATTCTCAGTGATGTCACCGCTGATCTCTAGTGATGGATAGGAGGCATTCTCAGTGATATCACCTCTGATCTCTAGTGATGGATAGGAGGCATTCTCAGTGATGTCACCGCTGATCTCTAGTGATGGATAGGAGGCATTCTCAGTGATGTCACCACTGATCTCTAGTGATGGATAGGAGGCATTCTCAGTGATGTCACCGCTGATCTCTAGTGATGGATAGGAGGCATTCTCAGTGATGTCACCACTGATCTCTAGTGATGGATAGGAGGCATTCTCAGTGATGTCACCGCTGATCTCTAGTGATGGATAGGAGGCATTCTCAGTGATGTCACCGCTGATCTCTGGTGATAGATAGGAGGTATTCTCAGTGATGTCACCGCTGATCTCTAGTGATGGATAGGAGGCATTCTCAGTGATGTCACCGCTGACCTGTAGTGACTGGACCTGTAATTACATTGCATCATGAGAGCGATGAATTGAAGACGTTTGCCCTATTTTAATGTGTGATTTAAATTTCTGCCTCTTCTTTGTGCAGTGATTCAGGGCAGGGGTGTTTCGTTACTGCACCCCGGAGGGGACATGGCTCGTGAAAGAAGCCAAGGAAAATGTGACCATTCCCTGGAGGAACCTGACTGAATGTGAGGACCGATCACTGAAGGTACAGTAGTTACTCCCATCAGGATGTAGCACAGATCTCTTTTAGGGTACAGTTTATCATTGCTGCCCCCTGCTGGCTGATGAGCTTAGTTCATGCTGTCTAGAGGAGGAGTGGGGGTAGGGAAGTGACAACATTTCTGGATTTTACAATTAGGCAAATATGAGACAATTTTGCACATTTTCTACATTTTCTGGGGTCCCTTTAAGGATAAAATACAATGTATTTGGAGTTGTCCCTCATACGACTCCTCTATTGCTCCTTTCTCAAAGTCAATCCTAATGCATTGATTGTCCTCCATTATAATGTCACCGGAGGATTAGTCATGGAGGACGGCTCATGTCGTTTGCAATCTGATTTGCACAGACAATTACATCAGTCTATGTGTGCAAAATTTCACACCTGTAGGGGTTAATTAAAGGTGTAAATTCGTTGTAAAAAAACAGACTTTTTGCTACGAATTTACACCTTTAATTAACCCCTACACTACAGGTGTGAAATTTTGCACACATAGACTGATGTAATTGTTTGTGCAAATCAGATAGCAAACGACATGAAAAGACATGGTTAACCCTATGTACACCAAGTGTCATTTCATGTCGGGTTCTGCATTTTCACAAAAGCCGTCAATTGAATTAGCGGCTATTATACTATGTAGAAGTGTATGAACTATAAATATAGGAAAGATGTGTATCTTCGTACCGTACCGTATCGTACTGAACTATAAATATAAATATATATATATGTGTCACAAATTCAATGACATGTAATATATATATATATATATGAGGTGTAAAATTGTTTAAAAAAAATGCGTGGGCTCCCGCCCTATTTTCGCAACCAGACAGACAAAGCCAGTGAGTGGGGGCAGATAATAATAGCCCAGAGAGGGACCATTATTTTTGGCCCCCCCTGGCTACTAACATCTGCCCCCAGACACCCCAGAAAGGGCAAATCTATAATTAGATTCGCCCTTTCTGGCACTTTACCCGGCTCTTCCCACTTGCCCTGTAGCGGTGGCAAGCGGGGTAATAAGGGGTTAATGTCACCGTTGATTGCACGGTGACAATAAGCCCGGTTAATAATGGAGAGGCGTCAATAAGACACCGATCCATTATTAATCCCAAAGTTATTAAATGTATAAAAAAAAGACACAACAAGAAAAAAGTCTTTTAATGAAATAAAAGAGACAACACAGTTTTCATTTTTTTTATTACTCTCTCATTCCTGCGACGCCATCGATCTCCTGTAAAAAAAGAAAAAAAAACAAACCAACAGTATACCACCTGTCCGACGCAGTCCATAGTAACGACAGTCCCACGACGATCCAGCTCTGCTACATCGCAATGACAGGCAGAGCCTGACATCCCGGCGCAGCACAGCTGATTACCTGCTTCCCCGGCGGTGACGTCATCGGACTGGTTTACGGCCGCGATTACCCAGCAGTCACTGCAGTTATCGCGAGAAACTGCATGTGACCGCCGGGGAGAAGAGGATGGCGGCCATGAAGCAGTCCAGCGTGACCGCCGGAGATCTTCTGACAGGTAAGTGCCGCTGACTCCTGACAGACCCGACCGACGGACACTGACAGTGACAGTGACATTCCGATTCCGGTATCCGATATGATGAAAATATCGGAACTAAGTATCGAAAGTCCGATACAGCTAATATCGGCCGATACCCGATACTTGCGATATCGTATCGCTCAACACTAGTCCTTACTGTACTAAGAAAAGTATAGAAAATGTAGGGAAATTTCAATGTAATAGGAGTCGCGGACACATCCAGAAGTGACACTGACCCGATTCTTCATTGCATTTCCTCAATTTTTGACATTTTGATTTGCGACAAATCCGTCAAACAATTTGCATCTTTTTTCATGTTGTCTTTTGGGGTTTAGTTTTCTGATATTTTCGTCATTGTGGATTCTCCCGATGTTTTTGAAGAATTCGTGACTGTTCCTGCTAAAGAATCGTAAAACCAGTTAAAGAAAGAAAAAAAATGTGGACCTTTCAGAAAATCTCATGAATCACGGCCTCCATTTAGATGAATTTAGCACAAAAAAAGTCAATGAAAATCAAAAATCAAAAAAGAAAAGTGACTTAAAAAAAAGCTAACGAGACCAAAATCTGTGACGTATCTAATGGAGAAGCAAATCAGAAGTGATCCACATTCCTAGTGGAGTGATGCCTCAGATATACCTGTTAGCTAAAGGGGGCGTCCATCCTGAGAGACCCCCAAGACCTCCCACAAAATGACAAATCTGACACTGCCTCATTATTACAGTAAGTGTAGGTGACGTGCCGCACACTGAACACCAGCAGGTCCACACGAGAAGTATCGCCCCGTCATATGTGCCGTAATCTAACCACACGTCTGTGCTCGGTCCCCAGGTGCAGCCAGAGGAGCAGTTATCATCCCTGTCCATCATCTACACCGTGGGATACTCCCTGTCCTTCTCCGCACTCGTCATCGCCACATTCATCCTGGTGATATTCAGGTAACTGGAAAAACTAATGATCCTGCCTGGTATAACCTGGGTATAATTATATAATGTACAGGACTGTTATCGGCAGGGGTGGAAAAATATTGTACAGTGAGAAACTTCATCAATTAACAAAATACAAAGTGACTGAAGAAATGAGAAATGTAAATCCCATCAGTATCTGGTGACTGCCCGTCACCTCCATCATCAGTATCTGGTGACTGCCCGTCACCTCCATCATCAGTATCTGGTGACTGCCCGTCACCTCCATCATCAGTATCTGGTGACTGCCCGTCACCTCCATCATCAGTATCTGGTGACTGCCCGTCACCTCCATCATCAGTATCTGGTGACTGCCCGTGTCCTCCATCATCAGTATCTGGTGACTGCCCGTCACCTCCATCATCAGTATCTGGTGACTGCCCGTCACCTCCATCATCAGTATCTGGTGACTGCCCGTCACCTCCATCATCAGTATCTGGTGACTGCCCGTCACCTCCATCATCAGTATCTGGTGACTGCCCGTCACCTCCATCATCAGTATCTGGTGATCACCCGTCACCTCCATCATCAGTATCTGGTGACTGCCCGTCACCTCCATCATCAGTATCTGGTGACTGCCCGTCACCTCCATCATCAGTATCTGGTGACTGCCCGTCACCTCCATCATCAGTATCTGGTGACTGCCCGTCACCTCCATCATCAGTATCTGGTGACTGCCCGTTTCCTCCATCATCAGTATCTGGTGACTGCCCGTCACCTCCATCATCAGTATCTGGTGACTGCCCGTCACCTCCATCATCAGTATCTGGTGACTGCCCGTCACCTCCATCATCAGTATCTGGTGACTGCCCGTCGCCTCCATCATCAGTATCTGGTGACCGCCCGTCGCCTCCATCATCAGTATCTGGTGACTGCCGTCGCCTCCATCATCAGTATCTGGTGACAGCCCGTCACCTCCATCATCAGTATCTGGTGACTGCCCGTCACATCCATCATCAGTATCTGGTGACCGCCCGTCACCTCCATCATCAGTATCTGGTGACCGCCCGTCACCTCCATCATCAGTATCTGGTGACCGCCCGTCACCTTCATCATCAGTATCTGGTGACCGCACGTCACCTCCATCATCAGTATCTGGTGACCGCCCGTCATCTCCATCATCAGTATCTGGTGACCGACCATCACCTCCATCATTAGTATCTGGTGACCGCCCGTCACCTCCATCATCAGTATCTGGTGTCCACCCATCACCTCCATCATTAGTATCTGGTGACCGCCTGTCGCCTCCATCATCAGTATCTGGTGACCACCTGTATATATTTATATATGTACAGCTGGTATAACCTGGGTATCTCCTGTATATACTTATATATGTACAGCTGGTATAACCTAGGTATCTCCTGTATATAATTATATATGTACAGCTGGTATAACCTGGGTATCTCCTGTATATAATTATATATGTACAGCCGGTATAACCTGAGTATCTCCTGTATATACTTATATATGTACAGCTGGTATAACCTGGGCATCTCCTGTATATAATTATATATGTACAGCTGGTATAACCTGGGTATCTCCTGTATATAATTATATATGTACAGCCGGTATAACCTGGGTATCTCCTGTATATAATTATATATGTACAGCCGGTATAACCTAGGCATCTCCTGTATATAATTATATATGTACAGCCGGTATAACCTGGGCATCTCCTGTATATAAATATATATGTACAGCTGGTATAACCTGGGCATATCCTGTATATAATTATATATGTACAGCTGGTATAACCTAGGCATCTCCTGTATATAATTATATATGTACAGCTGGTATAACCTGGGCATCTCCTGTATATAATTATATATGTACAGCTGTTATAACCTGGGTATCTCCTGTATATAATTATATATGTACAGCCGGTATAACCTAGGCATCTCCTGTATATAATTATATTATGTACAGCTGGTATAACCTGGGCATCTCCTGTATATAAATATATATGTACAGCTGGTATAACCTGGGCATCTCCTGTATATAATTATATATGTACAGCTGGTATAACCTGGGTATCTCCTGTATATAATTATATATGTACAGCCGGTATAACCTAGGCATCTCCTGTATATAATTATATATGTACAGCTGGTATAACCTGGGCATCTCCTGTATATAAATATATATGTACAGCTGGTATAACCTGGGCATATCCTGTATATAATTATATATGTACAGCTGGTATAACCTAGGCATCTCCTGTATATAATTATATATGTACAGCTGGTATAACCTGGGCATCTCCTGTATATAATTATATATGTACAGCTGGTATAACCTGGGCATCTCCTGTATATAATTATATATGTACAGCTGTTATAACCTGGGCATCTCCTGTATATAATTATATATATACAGCGGTATAACCTGGGCATCTCCTGTATATAATTATATATGTACAGCCGATATAACCTGGGCATCTCCTGTATATAATTATATATGTACAGCTGGTATAACCTGGACATCTCCTGTATATAATTATATATGTACAGCTGGTATAACCTGGGCATCTCCTGTATATAATTATATATGTACAGCCGGTATAACCTGGGCATCTCCTGTATATAATTATACATGTACAGCTGGTATAACCTGGGTATCTTCTGTATATAATTATATATGTACAGCCGGTATAACCTGGGTATCTCCTGTATATAATTATATATGTACAGCCGGTATAACCTGGGCGTCTCCTGTATATAATTATATATGTACAGCTGGTATAACCTGGGTATCTCCTGTATATAATTATATATGTGCAGCTGGTATAACCTGGGCTTCTCCTGTATATAATTATATATGTGCAGCTGGTATAACCTGGGTATCTCCTGTATATAATTATATATGTGCAGCTGGTATAACCTGGTATCTCCTGTATATAATTATATATGTACAGCTGGTATAACCTGGGCTTCTCCTGTATATAATTTATATATGTACAGCTGGTATAACCTGGGTATCTCCTGTATATAATTATATATGTACAGCTGGTATAACCTGGGCTTCTCCTGTATATAATTATATATGTACAGCCGATATAACCTGGGCATCTCCTGTATATAATTATATATGTACAGCTGGTATAACCTGGGCATCTCCTGTATATTAATTATATATGTACAGCTGGTATAACCTGGGTATCTCCTGTATATAATTATATATGTACAGCTGGTATAACCTGGGCATCTCCTGTATATAATTATATATGTACAGCTGGTATAACCTGGGCTTCTCCTGTATATAATTATATATGTACAGCTGGTATAACCTGGGTATCTCCTGTATATAATTATATATGTACAGCTGGTATAACCTGGGCTTCTCCTGTATATAATTATATATGTACAGCCGATATAACCTGGGCATCTCCTGTATATAATTATATATGTACAGCTGGTATAACCTGGGCATCTCCTGTATATAATTATATATGTACAGCTGGTATAACCTGGGTATCTCCTGTATATAATTATATATGTACAGCTGGTATAACCTGGGCATCTCCTGTATATAATTATATATGTACAGCTGGTATAACCTGGGTATCTCCTGTATATAATTATATACAGTACCTTGCGAAAGTATTCGTCCCCTGGAACTTTTCAACCTTTTCCCACATATCATGCTTTAAACATAAGATACCAAATGTAAATTTTAGGTGAAGAATCAACAACAAGTGGACACAATTGTGAAGTTGAATGAAATTTATTGGTTATTTTAAATTTTTGTGGAAAAACAAACACTGAACAGTGGGGCGTGCGATATTATTCGGCCCCTTTACCTTAATACTTGTTGCGCCACCTTTTGCTGTGATTACAGCTGCAGTCTCTTGGGGTTTGTCTCTATCAGTTTTGTACATCGAGAGACTGAAATTCTTGCCCATTCTTCCTTGGTAAACAGCTGGAGCTCAGTGAGGTTGGATGGAGATCGTTTGTGAACAGCAGTTTTCAGCTCTTTCCACAGATTCTCGGTTGGATTCAGGTCTGGACTGTGACTTGGTCGTTCTAACACCTGGATACGTTTATTTGTGAACCATTCCATTGTAGATTTTGCTTTATGTTTGGGATCATTGTCTTGTTGGAAGACAAATCTCCGTCCCAGTCTCATGTCTTTTGCAGACTCCAACAGGTTTTCTTCAAGAATGGTCCTGTATTTGGCTCCATCCATCTTCCCATCAATTGTAACCATCTTCCCTGTCCCTGCTGAAGAAAAGCAGGCCCGAACCATGATGCTGCCACCACCATGTTTGACAGTGGGGATGGTGTGTTCAGGGTGATGATATATCGTTTGGCATTGTTGCCAAAAAGTTTGATTTTGGTTTCATCTGACCAGAGCACCTTCTTCCACATGTTTGGTGTCTCCCGGTGGCTTGTTGCAAACTTTAAACGACACTTTTTATGAATATCTTTGAGAAATGGCTTTCTTCTTGCCACTCTTCCATAAAGGCCAGATTTGTGCAGTGTACGACTGGTTGTTGTCCTATGGACAGACTGTCCCACCTCAGCTGTAGATCTCTGCAGGTCATCCAGAGTGATCATGGGCCTCTTGGCTGCATCTCTGATCAGTCTTCTCCTTGTTTGAGATGAAAGTTTAGAGGGACGGCCGGGTCTTGGTAGATTTGCAGTGGTATAATACTCCTTCCATTTCAATATGATCGCTTGCACAGTGCTCCTTGGGATGTTTAAAGTTTTGGAAATCATTTTGTATCCAAATCTGGCTTTAAACTTCTCCACAACAGTATCACGGACCTGCCTGTTGTGTTCCTTGGTCTTCATGATGCTCTCTGTGCTTCAAACAGAACCCTGAGACTATCGCAGAGCAGGTGCATTTATACGGAGACTTGATGACACACAGGTGGATTATATTTATCATCATTAGTCATTTAGGACAACATTGGATCATTCAGAGATCCACAATGAACTTCTGGAGTGAGTTTGCTACTGAAAGTGAAGGGGCTGAATAATATCGCACGCCCCACTTTTCAGTTTTTGTATTTCCACAAAAATTTAAAATAACCAATAAATTTCGTTCAACTTCACAATTGTGTCCCACTTGTTGTTGATTTCTTCACCAAAAATTAATGTTTGGTATCTTTATGTTTGAAGCACGATATGTGGGAAAAGGTTGAAAAGTCCCAGGGGGCCGAATACTTTCACAAGGCACTGTATGTACAGCCGGTATAACCTGTGCATCTCCTGTGTATAATTATATATGTACAGCTGGTATAACCTGGGTATCTCCTGTATATAATTATATATGTACAGCTGGTATAACCTGGGTATCTCCTGTATATAATTATATATGTACAGCTGGTATAACCTGGGCATCTCCTGTATATAATTATATATGTACAGCTGGTATATCCTGGGCATCTCCTGTGTATAATTATATATGTACAGCTGGTATAACCTGGGCATCTCCTGTATATAATTATATATGTACAGCCGGTATAACCTGGGCATCTCTGTGTATAATTATATATGTACAGCTGGTATAACCTGCGTATCTCCTGTGTATAATTATATATGTACAGCTGGTATAACCTGGGCATCTCCTGTATATAATTATATATGTACAGCCGGTATAACCTGGGTATCTCCTGCATATAATTATATATGTACAGCCGGTATAACCTGGGCATCTCCTGTATATAATTATATATGTACAGCCGGTATAACCTGGGCATCTCCTGTGTATAATTATATATGTACAGCTGGTATAACCTGCGTATCTCCTGTGTATAATTATATATGTACAGCTGATATAACCTGGGTATCTCCTGTATATAATTATATATGTACAGCTGGTATAACCTGGGCATCTCCTGTATATAATTATATATGTACAGCTGGTATAACCTGCGTATCTCCTGTGTATAATTATATATGTACAGCTGGTATAACCTGGGTATCTCCTGTATATAATTATATATGTACAGCTGGTATAACCTGGGCATCTCCTGTGTATAATTATATATGTACAGCTGGTATAACCTGGGCATCTCCTGTATATAATTATATATGTACAGCCGGTATAACCTGCGTATCTCCTGTGTATAATTATATATGTACAGCTGGTATAACCTGGGTATCTCCTGTATATAATTATATATGTACAGCTGGTATAACCTGGGCATCTCCTGTGTATAATTATATATGTACAGCTGGTATAACCTGGGCATCTCCTGTATATAATTATATATGTACAGCCGGTATAACCTGGGTATCTCCTGCATATAATTATATATGTACAGCCGGTATAACCTGGGCATCTCCTGTATATAATTATATATGTACAGCCGGTATAACCTGGGCATCTCCTGTGTATAATTATATGTGTACAGCTGGTATAACCTGCGTATCTCCTGTGTATAATTATATATGTACAGCTGATATAACTGGGTATCTCCTGTATATAATTATATATGTACAGCTGGTATAACCTGGGCATCTCCTGTATATAATTATATATGTACAGCTGGTATAACCTGCGTATCTCCTGTGTATAATTATATATGTACAGCTGGTATAACCTGGGTATCTCCTGTATATAATTATATATGTACAGCTGGTATAACCTGGGCATCTCCTGTGTATAATTATATATGTACAGCTGGTATAACCTGGGCATCTCCTGTATATAATTATATATGTACAGCCGGTATAACCTGCGTATCTCCTGTGTATAATTATATATGTACAGCTGGTATAACCTGGGTATCTCCTGTATATAATTATATATGTACAGCTGGTATAACCTGGGCATCTCCTGTGTATAATTATATATGTACAGCTGGTATAACCTGGGCATCTCCTGTATATAATTATATATGTACAGCCGGTATAACCTGGGCATCTCCTGTGTATAATTATATATGTACAGCTGGTATAACCTGCGTATCTCCTGTGTATAATTATATATGTACAGCTGGTATAACCTGGGCATCTCCTGTATATAATTATATATGTACAGCCGGTATAACCTGGGCATCTCCTGTATATAATTATATATGTACAGCTGGTATAACCTGGGTATCTCCTGTATATAATTATATATGTACAGCTGGTATAACCTGGGCATCTCCTGTGTATAATTATATATGTACAGCTGGTATAACCTGGGCATCTCCTGTATATAATTATATATGTACAGCCGGTATAACCTGGGCATCTCCTGTGTATAATTATATATGTACAGCTGGTATTACCTGTGCATCTCCTGTATATAATTATATATGTACAGCTGGTATAACCTGGGTATCTCCTGTATATAATTATATATGTACAGCTGGTATAACCTGGGCATCTCCTGTATATAATTATATATGTACAGCCGGTATAACCTGGGCATCTCCTGTGTATAATTATATATGTACAGCTGGTATAACCTGCGTATCTCCTGTGTATAATTATATATGTACAGCTGGTATAACCTGGGCATCTCCTGTATATAATTATATATGTACAGCCGGTATAACCTGGGTATCTCCTGCATATAATTATATATGTACAGCCGGTATAACCTGGGCATCTCCTGTATATAATTATATATGTACAGCCGGTATAACCTGGGCATCTCCTGTGTATAATTATATATGTACAGCTGCTATAACCTGCGTATCTCCTGTGTATAATTATATATGTACAGCTGATATAACCTGGGTATCTCCTGTATATAATTATATATGTACAGCTGGTATAACCTGGGCATCTCCTGTATATAATTATATATGTACAGCTGGTATAACCTGCGTATCTCCTGTGTATAATTATATATGTACAGCTGGTATAACCTGGGTATCTCCTGTATATAATTATATATGTACAGCTGGTATAACCTGGGCATCTCCTGTGTATAATTATATATGTACAGCTGGTATAACCTGGGCATCTCCTGTATATAATTATATATGTACAGCCGGTATAACCTGCGTATCTCCTGTGTATAATTATATATGTACAGCTGGTATAACCTGGGTATCTCCTGTATATAATTATATATGTACAGCTGGTATAACCTGGGCATCTCCTGTGTATAATTATATATGTACAGCTGGTATAACCTGGGCATCTCCTGTATATAATTATATATGTACAGCCGGTATAACCTGGGCATCTCCTGTGTATAATTATATATGTACAGCTGGTATAACCTGGGTATCTCCTGTATATAATTATATATGTACAGCTGGTATAACCTGGGCATCTCCTGTGTATAATTATATATGTACAGCTGGTATAACCTGGGCATCTCCTGTATATAATTATATTATGTACAGCCAGTATAACCTGGGCATCTCCTGTGTATAATTATATATGTACAGCTGGTATTACCTGTGCATCTCCTGTATATAATTATATATGTACAGCTGGTATAACCTGGGTATCTCCTGTATATAATTATATATGTACAGCTGGTATAACCTGGGCATCTCCTATATATAATTATATATGTACAGCCGGTATAACCTGGGTATCTCCTGTATATAACTGTATATGTACAGCTGGTATAACCTGGGTATCTCCTGTATATAATTATATATGTACAGCCGGTATAACCTGGGCATCTCCTGTATATAATTATATATGTACAGCTGGTATAACCTGGGCATCTCCTATATATAATTATATATGTACAGCCGGTATAACCTGGGTATCTCCTGTATATAACTGTATATGTACAGCTGGTATAACCTGGGTATCTCCTGTATATAATTATATATGTACAGCTGGTATAACCTGGGTATCTCCTGTATATAATTATATATGTACAGCTGGTATAACCTGGGCATCTCCTATATATAATTATATATGTACAGCCGGTATAACCTGGGTATCTCCTGTATATAACTGTATATGTACAGCTGGTATAACCTGGGTATCTCCTGTATATAATTATATATGTACAGCCGGTATAACCTGGGCATCTCCTGTATATAATTATATATGTACAGCTGGTATAACCTGGGCATCTCCTATATATAATTATATATGTACAGCCGGTATAACCTGGGTATCTCCTGTATATAACTGTATATGTACAGCTGGTATAACCTGGGTATCTCCTGTATATAATTATATATGTACAGCTGGTATAACCTGGGTATCTCCTGTATATAACTATATATGTACAGCCGGTATAACCTGGGTATCTCCTGTATATAATTATATATGTACAGCCGGTATAACCTGGGTATCTCCTGTATATAATTATATATGTACAGCTGGTATAACCTGGGTATCTCCTGTATATAATTATATATGTACAGCTGGTATAACCTGGGCATCTCCTGTATATAATTATATATGTACAGCCGGTATAACCTGGGCATTTCCTGTATATAATTATATATGTACAGCCGGTATAACCTGGGCATTTCCTGTATATAATTATATATGTACAGCTGGTATAACCTGGGTATCTCCTGTATATAATTATATATGTACAGCTGGTATAACCTGGGCTTCTCCTATATATAATTATATATGTACAGCTGGTATAACCTGGGTATCTCCTGTATATAATTATATATGTACAGCCGGTATAACCTGGGCATCTCCTGTGTATAATTATATATGTACAGCTGGTATAACCTGGGCATGATGACTTTAATATGAGAACCGCCCATCTCCTTCCGTGTGACCCCTGTTATTCCTATGCAGCCTCCGTCACCGTGAGATTATGATATAATAACAAGGTTTATTCTTCACCGGTCAGAGCAGGCTGCGCTTCCTATACAGATAATTACTATGTGCGGAGCGTCTGTAATACCGTACATTATTCATCCCGCGTCCTATTATATGTAGGCACGGAAAAATAACAACTTTTCTCATTGCAACATTTTAAGGCGTAAAAGTTACAGCTTGTAACAAATCAGCCCCCATGACAACACTTCCTGGCTGTGCTCTTGGGATGCAGTGTTATCCTAAGAACATTTCATCCATCCCGAACACCATCAATGTTAATGTCCCGATAATCACAAGCCAGTAAGGACGTGGACAAGAAGTGTTATCATGGTAGCCAGCACGGTCTGCTGAGACGACCTGTAACGTCACCCTGTGTCTCTCCGCAGACATCTCCACTGCACGAGGAACTACATCCACCTGAACCTCTTCACCTCCTTCATCCTGAGAGCCATCTCCGTCTTCATCAAGGACTCCGTGCTGCGGTGGATGTACGACATCGCCATCCTGGACAACCAATGGGAAGGGCTCATCTCCTACCAGGTGACGCAATCACTGTACAATCTCCATACAATCACTACATATAACTATACAATCACTGTGCAATCACTCTACATTATACAATCACTGTACAATCTACAATCTCCATACAATCTCCATACAATCACTACATATAACCATACAATCACTGTGCAATCACTGTACAATTATTATACAATCACGGTACAATCTTCATACAATCACTGTACAATCTCCATACAATCACTACATATAACCATACAATCACTGTGCAATCACTCTACAATTATTATACAATCACTGAATAATCGTCCGGCAATCATTGTGCAGTCGCTATATAATAACTGCACCATTAATGAGAATACGGTCCTTACTCGTCAATACTTGGTACTTTCCAGCGATATTTCTCAGATTCGCCGTCGTTTCCGGTCATCCCCATCAGTCGGTGCAGGGTGAGGCCTCGTTCACACGTTGCTCGGTGTCGGCTTTTAATTCAATGATTTTCTCGAATGCTGTAATAAAAGAAGTCACTATAAACGTGGCGTCTCCTGACGATGACCATGAGCGGAGCCCGAGGATTGCAGACGGATGTCGTCCACGTGCGGGGCCTGATTGTCACCGACCCACAGACTTACATTGGCGAGTCTGATCTGTGACTTTGACCACACGGACATGTGAGCGGCCACAGACAGGACACGTACGTGTGATCACACCTCACAACTAGTGAAGAACCGAAAAGGGGACAAATTATGTGGCGCGCGTCGCGGCAAATTTTGGTCACGCCCTGACTACACCCCAATCCATGCCCATTTACCATTTCTTCCTCCCCTGGCAGGAGGAGTTGTCAGAGGGGCGCCGGCAGTGAGGGACATTCAGCAGACGCCTGAGACTGCAGGGCACAGACCCAAATCCAGGAGTAGAGATGAGCGGGTCGATTCCGGTCTGGCGTCCAGGTCAGTGGTACCAGGCAGCTGGACGGGAGGCCGTGAATCTCTCACCTTCCGGGGTCCTCAGCGGCTTTTGGTCCCCCAGGGTCGGAGCGACGTCCTCTGCGCGTCCGGCTCTTCTCTAGTTGGGACCTGGGGATTATTTTTTGTTCCTCCATTCACAGTCGGAGCCGCCAGAACGTTCTCATCTTTCTGTAGCGTCACTATACGACACCCAGCGTCTGGTGACTGTAAGGCCGTGTTCACACGGTGCAGAAATACTGTGGTGTTATTTTCTGCAGGATCAGCACCAGACGACACAGTGACAATCTGCTCGGATTATTGCATCTTTGCTGCATTTTTTAGTGCTTTTCCCCTTATTTGATGCGTTTTTGGGGCAGACGTGAAGCCGCGTTTGTATTGTGGTTTTTTTCTAGTACAGAAAAGTTTAGTTTTTGTACGTAATAAAGTATCTGCAGTTTTTTACTTGCGTTTATTTGAACCCTTTCCCGACATGCGCCGTACTAGTACTGCTCTGCGGGAGATACGTTTCTGCAAACATCAGTACTAGTACGGCGGCACGATCACACGTCCTCACCGTGAGCGCCGCTGCGATCAGGTGCGGGTGTCAGCTTTAACCCTTCTGATGACGCTGTCAGTAGTGACAGCGACATAGAGGGGCATCGCAGAGGGAGGGGGCTCCCTGCGCACTTCCATCAGGTCAAGGTGAAGTGATCGCGTTGGCCTGATGGTTTCTATGGAGACCCCTGGCACCAAGATGACCGCGGGTCCTTCCAGGTCCTGCAGGGAGGTGGCTTGTGAGCGCCTGCTCTCGCCGGCATGCCTCCTTCCCTGCCTGTCAGATCCTGGTCTGATGCTCTGCTGGGCAGAGTATCAGATCAGCAATCTGACATTATATAGTGATGTCCCATACTGGGACAATGTAAAAAAGTCTAAAAAAAAATTAGGACATGTAAAAATATTTTTTTAAAAATTCCTAAAAAAATGTAAAATATATACATATATTTTTCCACTAAATACATTTATTTATGTAAATTAAAAAACGCAATAAAAGTACTCATATTTGGTATTGCCACGTCCGTAATGACCCGCTCGTTTAAAAAGTGATTAAAAATAGTTATGTGCCCTAAAATGGTACCAGAAAAATCTGCAACTCGTTGTGCAAAAAATAAGCCCTCATACAGCTCTGTTAGTCAAAAAATAAAAAAGTTACAGCTCTCAGAAATTGGCGATGACATAACGATTTTTTTAAAATAAAAAAAGCATTTTTACTGATAGAAACAAAAACTAAAATAACAACATAAATCTGGTATCGCTGTAATCACACAGACCCAAAGAATAAGTCTGCCTTATCACTTATACTGCACGGTGAACTGAGCAAAAAGAAAAACAAGGACTATTCTTGCACTGCTGTCTATTTGTTCATTCTACCTCCCAAAAATCGGAATAAAGCTTGGCTTACGTTTATCCTGCACTCTCTGCTGAGCTCTTACGTCGGGGTTTCTGAGTAAATCCCAAAAATTGTGATTCAAATGGAACCTCGACGGAACCACTCACTTATGAGTCAGATGGAACCACTTTGGACTGGTCTCTGTTCCGGCAGTGTACTATTATTTTAGGCGTCTTTTTACCACAAAAGTGTGGGCCACCATAGATCTGTGCACGCCTGAAAAGATGGAGACCGCTGGAGCAGACACCAAACGGAGTAGGAAGTATCTCCATCTGCCTCATTATCGTGAGTAGTTCCTTCGGGGGCTTAGTCTGAATCACATTTTTGTAGCGTAGAACACAAGAATGTGATCCCTGCCTTATACTGGAAGCGATCAAAGAATATAATAATGCTCTCAGTGTGAAAAACAAGATAATCTTGTAGTTATGAGACCTTTTAATGGCTGGCACAATTAAAATAAATGATGTTACAAAGCAGCTTCCGGGACTTCTTAGGGCCCTTCCTCAGGGAAAGTTTCTGAAGAAACTCAAATATATGCACAAACAACAACAACAAGAACAGAGGCATGGGGTAATAAACGAGCTCAGAGAGCGAATCCTTCATTGGATTAGATCAGTGGTGTGAAAGTTTTCATTTATTACCCCATGACTCTTTTTTCTTTGTTTGTGCATAGATTTGTGTTTCTTCAGAAACTTCCCCTGAGGAAGGGACCGGAGAAGTCCTGAAAGCTGCTTTGTAACATCATTTACTTTATTTTTGTAAGCAATGAAAAGATCTCATCATATCCACAAGATTATCTTGTTTTTCACACTGAGCATCATCTTTTCAGCTGGATAACAAGGTACCAAACCCCTTTTTTTCTTTTAACGAAAAAATTATATTGTACCCCAAAATGTTACCAATAAAAACTCTAATTTATCCTGCACAAAACCACTCAGGTCCGGCATCATCTGTAACTGGACCTACAGGGACTCTGGAAAAGCGACATGGCTCCCACCCCCTCAAATAAAATCCAGTGAACTCTGCGCTCCCAAATCCTAATGCCCCTCCTGAGCCCCACTGAGAAGCACAGTAAGTGGCCACATGTCTGGCATTATTGTAATGGAGAGAGCCCTTAATTTATGGGGTGCATGTCACCAGAAGCACAAGCTGGGCACAATGTATGGGGCACTACAATATATGGGGGGCACTACAATATATGGGGGCTCTATGCTGTATGGGGACACAATGTATGGGGGCACTACGCTGTATGGGGACACAATGTATGGGGGCACTACGCTGTATGGGGACACAATGTATGGGGGCACTACGCTGTATGGGGACACAATGTATGGGGGCACTACAATATATGGGGCACTACAATATATGGGGGCTCTACACTGTATGGGGACACAATGTATGGGGGCACTACAATATATGGGGCTCTACAGTATATGGGGGCACTACGCTGTATGGGGACACAATGTATGGGGGCACTACAATATATGGGGCACTACAATATATGGGGGCTCTACACTGTATGGGGACACAATGTATGGGGCACTACAATATATGGGGCTCTACACTGTATGGGGACACAATATATGGGGCTCTACACTGTATGGGGACACAATATATGGGGGCACTACGCTGTATGGGGACACAATGTATGGGGGCTCTACACTGTATGGGGACACAATATATGGGGGCACTACGCTGTATGGGGACACAATGTATGGGGGCACTGCGCTGTATATGGGGCACTACAATATATAGGGGCTCTACACTGTATGGGGACACAATATATGGGGGCTCTACACTGTATGGGGACACAATGTATGGGGGCACTACGCTGTATGGGGACACAATGTATGGGGGCACTGCGCTGTATATGGGGCACTACAATATATAGGGGCTCTACACTGTATGGGGACACAATGTATGGGAGCATTACAATATATGGGAGCTCTACACTGTATGGGGGGGCACAATATAAGGGGGCTCTACACTGTATGGGGACACAATATATGGGGGCACTACGCTGTATGGGGACACAATGTATGGGGGCTCTACAATATATGGGGGCACTACAATATATGGGGCTCTACAGTATATGGGGGCACTACGCTGTATGGGAACTCAATATATGGGGGGCACTACGCTGTATGGGGGCACAATGTATGGGGGCTCTACACTGTATGGGGACACAATGTATGGGGGCACTGCGCTGTATATGGGGCACTACAATATATAGGGGCTGTACACTGTATGGGGACACAATGTATGGGGGCACTACAATATATGGGGGCTCTACACTGTATGGGGACACAATATAAGGGGGCACTACACTGTATGGCGACACAATGTATGGGGGCACTACAATATATGGGGGCTCTACACTGTATGGGGACACAATATATGGGGGCACTACGCTGTATGGGGACACAATGTATGGGGGCACTACAATATATGGGGCTCTACAGTATATGGGGGCACTACGCTGTATGGGAACTCAATATATGGGGGGCACTACAATATATGTGGCTCTACGCTGTATGGGGACACAATGTATGGGGGCACTACAATATATGGGGCACTACAATATATGGGGCTCTACACTGTATGGGGACACAATGTTTGGGGGCACTACAATATATGGGGCTCTACAATATATGGGGCTCTACAATATATGGGGCTCTACAATATATGGGGCTCTACAATATATGGGGGCACTACAATATATGGGGCTCTACAATATATGGGGGCACTACAATATATGGGGCTCTACAATATATGGGGGCACTACAATATATGGGGGCACTACAATATATGGGGCTCTACAATATATGGGGGCACTACAATATATGGGGCTCTACAATATATGGGGGCACTACAATATATGGGGCTCTACAATATATGGGGGCTCTACAATATATGGGGGCACTACAATATATGGGGCTCTACAATATATGGGGGCACTACAATATATGGGGCTCTACAATATATGGGGCTCTACAATATATGGGAGCACTACAATATATGGGGGCACTACAATATATGGGGCTCTACAATATATGGGGGCACTACAATATATGGGGGCACTACAATATATGGGGCTCTACAATATATGGGGGCACTACAATATATGGGGGCACTACAATATATGGTGCTCTACAATATATGGGGCTCTACAGTATATGGGGGCACTACGCTGTATGGGAACTCAATATATGGGGGGCACTACGCTGTATGGGGACACAATGTATGGGGGCACTACAATATATGGGGCTCTACAGTATATGGGGGCACTACGCTGTATGGGAACTCAATATATGGGGGGCACTACGCTGTATGGGGACACAATGTATGGGAGCACTACAATATATGTGGCTCTACGCTGTATGGGGACACAATGTATGGGGGCACTACAATATATGGGGCACTACAATATATGTGGCTCTACGCTGTATGGGGACACAATGTTTGGGGGCACTACAATATATGGGGCTCTACAATATATGGGGCTCTACAATATATGGGGGCATACAATATATGGGGCTCTACAATATATGGGGGCACTACAATATATGGGGCTCTACAATATATGGGGGCACTACAATATATGGGGGCACTACAATATATGGGGCTCTACAATATATGGGGGCACTACAATATATGGGGCTCTACAATATATGGGGGCTCTACAATATATGGGGGCACTACAATATATGGGGCTCTACAATATATGGGGGCACTACAATATATGGGGCTCTACAATATATGGGGCTCTACAATATATGGGAGCACTACAATATATGGGGGCACTACAATATATGGGGCTCTACAATATATGGGGGCACTACAATATATGGGGGCACTACAATATATGGGGCTCTACAATATATGGGGGCACTACAATATATGGGGCTCTACAATATATGGGGCTCTACAAATATGGGAGCACTACAATATATGGGGGCACTACAATATATGGGGGCACTACAATATATGGGGCTCTACAATATATGGGGCACTACAATATATGGGGGCACTACAATATATGGGGGCACTACAATATATGGGGGCACTACAATATATGGGGCTCTACAATATATGGGGCTCTAAAATATGGGAGCACTACAATATATGGGGGCACTACAATATATGGGGCTCTGCAATATATGGGGGCTCTACAATATATGGGGGCACTACAATATATGGGGCTCTACAATATATGGGGGCACTACAATATATGGGGCTCTACAATATATGGGTCTCTAAAATATATGGGGGCACTACGCTGTATGGGAACTCAATATATGGGGCTTTACGCTGTATGGGGACACAATGTATGGGGGCACTACAATATATGGGGCTCTACAGTATATGGGGGCTCTACACTGTATGGGGATACAATGTTTGGGGGCACTACAATATATGGGGCTCTACAGTATATGGGGGCTCTACACTGTATGGGGATACAATGTTTGGGGGCACTACAATATATGGGGCTCTACAATATATGGGGGCTCTACACTGTATGGGGATACAATGTTTGGGGGCACTACAATATATGGGGCTCTACAATATATGGGGGCGCTACGCTGTATGGGGGCACTACAATATATGGGGCTCTACAATATATGGGGCTCTACAATATATGGGGCTCTACAATATATGGGGGAACTACAATATATGGGGCTCTACAATATATGGGGCTCTACAATATATGGGGGCACTACAATATATGGGGGCTCTACAATATATGGGGGCACTACAATATATGGGGCTCTACAATATATGGGGGCACTACAATATATGGGGCTCTACAATATATGGGGGCACTACAATATATGGGGCTCTACAATATATGGGGGCACTACAATATATGGGGCTCTACACTGTATGGGGATACAATGTTTGGGGGCACTACAATATATGGGGCACTACAATATATGGGGGCTCTACACTGTATGGGGATACAATGTTTGGGGGCACTACAATATATGGGGCACTACAATATATGGGGGCTCTACACTGTATGGGGATACAATGTTTGGGGGCACTACAATATATGGGGCTCTACAATATATGGGGGCGCTACGCTGTATGGGGGCACTACGCTGTATGGGGGCACTACACTGTATGGGGGCACAATGTTTGGGGCACTACAATATATGGGGGCACTATGCTGTATGGGGGCACAATGTTCGGGTACTGGACTGGCAGATTTGCAATCCTCCAGAATAAAGCCTGATGTGGATGTTACACAATAGTCACTGCAGCCGTAGATGAATTCATTGAGAGGTGCAGCTTCTACAATGGGGTCACTATTGTTTTTTTCTGCCGTTCTGGCACCTTCGGGGCTCCGCAAATGTCACCCACAAACTATTCTAGCAAAATCTGTGCTCCAAACAGTAATTTATGACAACATTTGGGGCAGCACCGCGTTCGGGAGAAATTGTGCAATAATTGTGGGGTCCAGTGTCACTTATTTACCCAGTGTCGCCTGGGGTGCTAAGGGCCCACCAGTAATATTGACTTTGGGGGCCACTTTTCACCTGCATACAAATATTACACTGCCCTCGTTCACAAAAAATTACCTGTATCTCTATATAATAATAATCTGGGCAGTTCGGGTAGTGAATGATGAGATGAGTGAATCAAGTGAATTATGCCAAGTACTGCCCATACAATGGGGTCAGGGGCCCAGATCTGCACAGGGGCCCGCCGGGGGATTCCCCTGTTACCCTGTGGGCCAGTCCTATTTATCCTTGTGTACCCTTGTGCTATTCCTTGCAAGAGTGAAAAAATGTGGGCTAAAGCAACATTTTAGAGGAAAAATTTTTTTTTTTTCTTATTCGAATGTGTATTAATTTCTGTGCAGCACCTGAAGAGTTAAAAAATTTCCCGACAACAGTTTTGACGCTTTTAAGGGATGCGGGTTTTAAAATGGTGTCTGTTTTGGGGAGTTTCCAATATATCAACCCCTCAAACTCCATTTAAATCTGAGAAGGTTCCTATGAAACACGTTTTGTAAATGTCTTGAAAAAATGAGAAATTGCTGCTAAACCTTTAACCCCTCTAACATCCTAACAAAATAAAATGATGTTTGAAAAACGATGCAGATGTAAAGCAGAAATATGGGAAATGTTATCTATTAATTATTTTGTGCCGCATCAATAACTGGTTTAAGGCTATCAAATTGAAAGCTTGAAAATTGCAAATTTTTTTTTTTTTTGCCAAAATTCCAATATTTTTACAACAAAAATCCTTATTGACCTAAATTTACCATTTATTATGAAGTACAATGTACAATGAGTCACGAAAAAGCGGTCTCAAAATCAGTGGGATCCGTTGAAGCGTTCGAGTCATTACCTCATAAAGTGACAGCGGTCAGGTATAAGCCTGGTCATAACTCTGTCACTAAGAGGTTAAACGAACATAAAAATCTGACGTTTTCTTCACCTCTAGAATACAGGGACACAGAAACACACTGCTATATACAATGTATCTCTGGGCGCCTGTATCATTAGCTCCTGGGTTCACGGCCTGCAATACAACTCACGATTACCAGATTCTGCTGTTTATCATTGTGGCGGTGGCTCGTAGCTGGAGCTGCTGCCTGCAAACAGGAGTTCGAGTCTCGGGGAGACCGGAAAGTAGTTTATTTCATTTGTCAGAGCAGAGACGTGCGGCCCCGCTCCCGATGTGGAGGAGATACAGAGCAATGACGACGTCGGAGAGAGGTGGGACAAAGCCCTGATCTGCCGGGACAGCGGGACCGAGCCCTCAAACCAGGACAGTCCCGGGATGGCCGGGAGCGATGGGTCAGAAGACCTCATCCACCTTCAAAACAGCTGGAACTGGGCATGACGATGACCTACTGCACTGTAAAGGGTCCATTATCCTGGGGGCCTCCTCTGTCTGTGTCCGGTCCTGTATGTGGGTGTATACGTATATTTGTAACGGGGTGTTACTAATCACGTGATAAAACCTAGCCACAGATTTGATTTAACCCTTTGCTCCCTGTATGGGTGGGATCGTCCACTAATCTGAGGTCTGGTTTCCGCAGGAGTCGCTCAGCTGCCGCCTGGTCTTCGTAATGATGCAGTATTGTGTGGCAGCGAACTATTACTGGCTGCTGGTGGAGGGCATCTACTGCACACCCTGCTGGTGCTGTCCGTCTTCTCCGAGCAGAGGCTCTTCAGCTTCTATCTGTGCATTGGATGGGGTGAGTGCGGCCGGCGCCTCCGTTATACCTTCTACTGGGGCAGGTGATTGTCTATGGATGTGGTGACACCAATGTCCAGACAGGCTGAACACTGAGAGCCGGGAGAGGTCACCAGGGTCTGCTCCATGTATCCCACCCTATTCCCAGGATACACCATAAATGACCTCTGGGACCCCGACTGTATCCAGGGCAGGGGACCATAAGGCGTCTGCTGGATGGCGCAGGTGTGGAATGAATGGTGCGGTGGCTTCATGTTCGCGGCTTTCTCCATGTAGTGCGCTCGGCTATAAACCTGTCAGTAATTTCATGTTGAGAAATTCTGTAACTTCCTAATTTACTTTGTGCTTCAATTTGTCAATAAATTTGTTTCTTGTCAGCGAATAGAAACGTTGTTAATTATTAGTAGAGTGTTAGATCCGATCCTGACAATACATCCACGGCGGATGGTCTCCCGGTATAGGTAACCGTCCTCCCGGTATAGGTAACCGTTCTCCTCGGTATAGGTAACCGTTCTCCCCGGTATAGGTAACCGTTCTCCCCTGTATAGGTAACCATCCTCCCCGGTATAGGAAACCGTGTCTCCCCGGTATAGGTAACCGTCCTCCCCGGTATAGGTAACCGTTCTCCTCGGTATAGGTAACCGTTCTCCCCGGTATAGGTAACCGTCCTCCCCGGTATAGGTAACCGTTCTCCTCGGTATAGGTAACCGTCCTCCCCGGTATAGGTAACCGTCCTCCCCGGTATAGGTAACCGTTCTCCTCGGTATAGGTAACCGTTCTCCCCGGTATAGGTAACCGTCCTCCCCGGTATAGGTAACCGTCTCCTCCGGTATAGGTAACCGTCCTCCCCGGTATAGGTAACCGTCCTCCCCGGTATAGGTAACCGTTCTCCCCGGTATAGGAAACCGTCCTCCCCGGTATAGGTAACCGTTCTCCCCGGTATAGGTAACCGTTCTCCCCTGTATAGGTAACCGTTCTCCCCGGTATAGGTAACCGTTCTCCCCTGTATAGGTAACCGTTCTCCCCGGTATAGGTAACCGTTCTCCCCTGTATAGGTAACTGTTCTCCCCTGTATAGGTAACCGTTCTCCCCGGTATAGGTAAACGTTCTCCCCTGTATAGGTAACCGTTCTCCCCGGTATAGGTAACCGTTCTCCCTCGTATAGGAAACCGTCCTCCCCGGTATAGGTAACCGTCTCTCCCCGGTATAGGTAACCGTTCTCCCCGGTATAGGTAACCATCCTCCCCGGTATAGGTAACCGTTCTCCCCGGTATAGGTAACCGTTCTCCCCGGTATAGGTAACCGTTCTCCTCGGTATAGGAAACCGTCCTCCCGGTATAGGTAACCGTCCTCCCCGGTATAGGAACCGTTCTCCCCGGTATAGGAAACCGTCCTCCCCGTATAGGTAACCGTTTCTCCCCGCATAGGTAACCGTTCTCCCCGGTATAGGAAACCGTCCTCCCCGGTATAGGTAACCGTTCTCCCGGTATAGGTAACCGTTCTCCCCGGTATAGGTAAACGTTCTCCCCGGTATAGGTAACCGTTCTCCCCTGTATAGGTAACCGTTCTCCCCGGTATAGGTAACCGTTCTCCCCTGTATAGGGAACCGTTCTCCCCGGTATAGGTAACCGTTCTCCCCTGTATAGGTAACCGTTCTCCTCGGTATAGGAAACCGTCCTCCCCGTATAGGTTAACCGTTCTCCCCGGTATAGGTAACCGTTCTCCCCGGTATAGGTAAACGTTCTCCCGGTATAGGTAACCGTCCTCCCCGGTATAGGTAAAACGTTCTCCCCGTATAGGTAACCGTCCTCCCCGGTATAGGTAACCGTCCTCCCCGGAATAGGTAACCGTCCTCCCCGGCATAGGTAACCGTTCTCCCGGTATAGGTAACCGTTCTCCCCGTATAGGTAACCGTCCTCCCCGGTATAGGTAACTGTCCTCCCCGGTATAGGTAACCGTCCTCCCCGGCATAGGTAACCGTTCTCCACGGCATAGGTAACCGTTCTCCACGGTATAGGTAACCGTCCTCCCGTATAGGTAACCGTTCTCCCCGTATAGGAACTGTCCTCCCCGGTATAGGTAACCATCCTCCCGGTATAGGTAACGTCCTCCCCGGTATAGTAACCATCCTCCCCGGTATAGGTAACCGTCCTCCCTGTATAGGTAACCGTCTCCCGGTATAGGTAACCGTTCTCCCGGTATAGGTAACCGTTCTCCCGGTATGGTAACGTTCTCCCTGTATAGGTAACCGTTCTCCCCTGTATAGGTAACCGTTTCCCCGGTATAGGTAACCGTTCTCCCCGTATAGGTAACGTTTCCCCTGTATAGGTAACGTTCTCCCCGGTATAGGTAACCTTCTCCCCGTATAGGTAACGTTCTCCCCGTATAGGTAACCGTTCTCCCCGTATAGTAACCGTTCTCCCGTATAGGAACGTCTCCCGGTATAGGTAACGTCTCCCCGGTATAGGTAACGTTCTCCCCGTATAGGTAACGTCCTCCCCGTATAGGTAACTGTTCTCCCGTATAGGTAACTGTTTCCCGTATAGGAACGTCTCCCCGTATAGGTAACTTCTCCCGTATAGTAACCGTTCTCCCCGGTATAGGTAACCGTTCTCCCTGTATAGGTAACCGTTCTCCCGGTATAGGTAACGTCTCCCCGTATAGGTAACCGTTTCCCGTATAGGTAACCGTCCTCCCCGTATAGTAACGTTCCCCTGTATAGTAACGTTCTCCCGTATAGGTAACCGTCTCCCCGGTATAGGTAACGTTCTCCCTGTATAGGTAACCGTCTCCCCGGTATAGAACCGTCCCCCGTATAGGTAACCGTTCTCCCGATAGTAACGTTCTCCCTGTATAGGTAACGTTCTCCCCGTATAGTAACCGTTCTCCCGGATAGGTAACGTTCTCCCTGTATAGGTAACCGTTCTCCCGGTATAGGTAACCGTTCTCCCGTATAGTAACCGTTCTCCCGGTATAGGTAACCGTTCTCCCCGTATAGGTAACCTTCTCCCGTATAGGTAACCGTTCTCCCCTGTATAGGTAACGTTCTCCCGTATAGGTAACCGTTCTCCCCTATAGTAACGTCTCCCCGTATAGGTAACGTTCTCCCCGTATAGGTAACCGTTCTCCCGTATAGGTAACCGTTCTCCCGGTATAGGTAACCGTTCTCCCCGGTATAGGTAACCGTTCTCCCCGGTATAGGTAACCGTTCTCCCCGTATAGGTAACCGTTCTCCCGGTATAGTAACCGTTCTCCCCGGTATAGGTAACCGTTCTCCCCGGTATAGGTAACGTCCTCCCCGGTATAGGTAACCGTCTCCCGTATAGGTAACCGTTCTCCCCGATAGTAACCGTCTCCCCGGTATAGGTAACGTCCTCCCCGTATAGGTAACCGTTCTCCCCGTATAGGTAACGTCTCCCCGTATAGGTAACCGTTCTCCCGGTATAGGTAACCGTTCTCCCGGTATAGGTAACCGTTCTCCCCGTATAGGTAACCGTTCTCCCTGTATAGGTAACCGTTCTCCCCGTATAGGTAACCGTTCTCCCGTATAGGTAACCGTTCTCCCGTATAGGTAACCGTTCTCCCCGTATAGGTAACCGTTCTCCCGGTATAGGTAACCGTTCTCCCCGGTATAGGTAACCGTTCCCCTGTATAGGTAACCGTTCTCCCCGTATGGTAACGTTCTCCCTGTAAGGTAACCTTCTCCCGTATAGGTAACCGTTCTCCCCTGTATAGGTAACGTTCCCCGTTAGGTAACGTTCTCCCGGTATAGGTAACGTCTCCCCGTATAGGTACGTCCCCGTATAGGTAACCGTTCTCCCCTGTATAGGTAACGTCTCCCGGTATAGGTAACCGTCTCCCCTGTATAGGTAACGTTCTCCCTTATAGGTACGTTCTCCCGGTATAGGTACGTCTCCCGGTATAGGTAACGTTCTCCCCGTATAGTAACCGTTCTCCCCTGTATAGGTAACGTTCTCCCGGATAGGTAACCGTCTCCCTGTATAGGTACGTTCTCCCCTGTATAGGTAACGTTCTCCCTGTATAGTAACTTCTCCTGTTAGGTAACGTTCTCCGTATAGGTAACCGTTCTCCGGTTAGGTAACGTTTCCCGTATAGGTACCGTTCTCCCGATAGGAACCGTTCCCCTGTATAGGTAACCGTCTCCCCGGATAGGTAACGTTCTCCCTGTATAGGTAACGTTCTCCCCGGTATAGTAACCGTTCTCCCGTATAGGTAACGTTCTCCCCGGTATAGGTAACCGTTCCCCCGGTATAGGTAACCGTTCTCCCCTGTATAGGTAACCGTTCTCCCCGGTAAGGTAACCGTTCTCCCCGTATAGGTAACCGTCCTCCCGGTATAGGTAACCGTTCTCCCGTATAGTAACGTTCTCCCGTATAGGTAACCGTTCTCCCCTGTATAGGTAACCGTTCTCCCTGTATAGGTAACCGTTCTCCCCGTATAGGTAACCGTTCTCCCGGTATAGGTAACCGTTCTCCCGGTATAGGTAACCGTTCTCCCTGTATAGGTAACCGTTCTCCCCGGTATAGGTAACCGTCTCCCCGTATAGGTAACCGTTCTCCTCCCCGTATAGGTAACCGTTCTCCCCTGTATAGGTAACCGTTCTCCCCGGTATAGGTAACCGTTCTCCCCGGTATAGGTAACCGTTCTCCCCGGTATAGGTAACCGTTCTCCCCGGTATAGGTAACCGTTCTCCCCGGTATAGGTAACCGTCTCCCGTATAGGTAACCGTTCTCCCCGTATAGGTAACCGTTCTCCCCGGTATAGGTAACCGTTCTCCCCGGTATAGGTAACCGTTCTCCCCGGTATAGGTAACCGTTCTTCCCCGGTATAGGTAACCGTTCTCCCCGGTATAGGTAACCGTTCTCCCCGGTATAGGTAACCGTTCTCCCCGGTATAGGTAACCGTTCTCCCCGTATAGGTAACCGTTCTCCCCGGTATAGGTAACCGTTCTCCCCGGTATAGGTAACCGTTCTCCCGGTATAGGTAACCGTTCTCCCCGGTATAGGTAACCGTTCTCCCCTGTATAGGTAACCGTTCTCCCCGGTATAGGTAACCGTTTCTCCCCTGTATAGGTAACCGTTCTCCCCGGTATAGGTAACCGTTCTCCCCGGTATAGGTAACCGTTCTCCCCGGTATAGGTAACCGTTCTCCCCGATAGGTAACCGTTCTCCCCGGTATAGGTAACCGTTCTCCCCCTGTATAGGTAACCGTTCTCCCCGGTATAGGTAACCGTTCTCCCCTGTATAGGTAACCGTTCTCCCCGATAGGTAACCGTTCTCCCGGATAGGTAACCGTTCTCCCCTGTATAGGTAACCGTTCTCCCCGGTATAGGTAACCGTTCTCCCCTGTATAGGTAACCGTTCTCCCCGGTATAGGTAACCGTTCTCCCCTGTATTGGTAACCGTTCTCCCCGGTATAGGTAACCGTTCTCCCCTGTATAGGTAACCGTTCTCCCCGGTATAGGTAACCGTTCTCCCCGTATAGGTAACCGTTCTCCCCGGCATAGGTAACCGTTCTCCCCGGTATAGGTAACCGTTCTCCCCCCTGTATAGGTAACCGTTCTCCCCGGCATAGGTAACCGTTCTCCCCTGTATAGGTAACCGTTCTCCCCTGTATAGGTAACCGTTCTCCCCGGTATAGGTAACCGTTCTCCGCTGTATTGGTAACCATTCTCCCCGGTATAGGTAACCGTTCTCCTCTGTATAGGTAACCGTTCTCCCCGGTATAGGTAACCGTTCTCCCCGGTATAGGTAACCGTTCTCCCCGGTATAGGTAACCGTTCTCCCCGGTATAGGTAACCGTTCTCCCCTGTATAGGTAACTGTTCTCCCCGGGATAGGTAAAAAAAACAGAATTGTGCTTATCCAGTCTCCAAACCTCCCTAAAAAAATACAATAAAATGCAATCAGAACGTGTTATGGACGCTAAAAATGGTATCCATGAAAAAGCCTGCTCTGTTCACAAAACCTCACACAGCTCCATCGTTACAGGTCTCTAAAATGATGAGAAAAATCAATTTTTTTCCTAAAACATTTCTGAAATTTTTTTCACCACCTAAATTAAAAAAATCTACAAGCGTGGTATCGCCGTCATCGTACCGACCTGGAGACGTTTCCAGCTTGTTTGTTCCCATGAAATAAATGCTGTAAAAGCTAAACTGAAAAAACTATGGCGGAATTACATATTCTTCTCCATTTCGTCCTCCTTTGAATTTTTTACCTGTTATTCAGGACATTGTAAGGTTAAACGTGTGGTGTCATTCAAAACTCCGACTCCTCCTGCAAATAAGTCCTCATATGTCAACGGGAAAATTAAAGTTATGGATTTTGGAAGAAGAGGCGGAAAATATTAAATGCGCGTAAGCAAGAAATTGCCCGGGAGTGAAAGAGTTAACCCTGCTTGTCTTACATGTTCGTTTGTGTATATTGTACTTACTGTTATGTGGATATTTAATAAACATGACTCTATTTCCATTGTATGCGCCAATCCTTGCATCTTTCCTTTTCTTTTGGGCTCTTTGTAGCGAGCGTAGCCTGTGTTACCTGTCAGGAGTCCAAGAAGAAGAAAACTTTTTCGCACTTTGCATTTACATTTTTTTTCTCATAATTTTATCACCTGCTCCACCTGTCAATCAAAATCATCCGTACATTTTTTTCCAACCTAGAAATGCTGCAGCTGATGCTTCTTTAAGATGGGAGGTGAGGACTATCACCCAGGAGGTCGCTCCCAGTAATTGGTAACTGGTGGTAACTGGTGACACTTTCTGCTGG
>JARQOD010006384.1:35000-43129 GCA_033576555.1 Oophaga sylvatica
GGTGATTGGTACTAGAACTGAGAGGATTTCTGTTTTTCTTGATAGTGGGTCTGGGGCTAATCTGGTGGACACTCGGTTTGCCCAGGTGCATGGTATGCAACTGAGTGTATTGGCCAAACCGGTCCCTATACTCTCTATTGATTCTAGACCTCTTGGTCAAGGTAGCTTGGTACAAGCTGTTCATAACATAGATCTTCGAGTAGGGGCAATACATAAAGAGCAATTGTCTTGTTATGTGTTGGAGGGTCTGCCTGCTCCTATTGTGTTGGGACTTCCTTGGTTGTCTAAACATAACCCAGTGATTGATTGGCAATCCAGAAAGATAAGCCAGTGGGGTGAATTTTGCAAGAATAACTGCATGAGCACGGTCATCGGTGCGGTTGTGCCTAGGACTTTGCCTCCTTTTCTGGAGGACTTTTGGGAGAAGTTCTCAGAGGAGGGGTGTAAAGAGTTACCTCCTCATCGCACATATGACTGCTCAATAAAGTTGCTTCCTGATGCCTTATCTCGTACTTTCCCAGGGGTCGGGAAGACTGATGATCCGGTTCCTATTCCTCAGGAGGGAGTTGTAGTGTCAGCTGTATGCTCTGAGCTTGAGGGGGAGGTATTGGGGGCTCAGGGGGACGCCCCTGTGGGACTTCCAGGGAGACTGATAGTTCCAGATCGCTTAAGACTGAAGGTTACGGAGAACCCTTACAAACGGATGGCTGATAGGAGGAGAGTTTCTGGTCTAGATCTGAGGGTGAACGATCTGGTGTGGTTGTCTACCAGGAATATAAAACTTAAAGTTCCCTCCTGGAGGTTGGGTCCCAGATTCATCGGGCCATACAGGATCAGTTCCATAATTAATCCTGTGGCATTTCGTCTGGACCTCCCTCCTACGTTTAAAATTCATAATGTGTTTCACAAGTCATTACTTAAAAAGTATGTGGCACCAGTCATACCGTCACCTCTACCTCCTCCTTCAGTGGTAATCAATGATAACGTGGAAGTTCATTGGAGGGGGTATGGTCCTGAGGAGAGGACGTGGGTCCCTGCGTCTGATGATAACGCAGATCGATTGGTTCGGACCTTTCACACAACTTACCCGGACAGACCTGGTCATGAGGGTCCGGAGGCCCCTCGTAGAAGGGGGGGTACTGTCATGGTGCATCGCCACGAAGATCGTCGCGATTGCACATTCTGACTTCTCACAGCTGAGCTGCTGTTTCTTTGTGTTTGGTAATGAGAGAGTTAATTTTACCTAGCTCTTTGCTAAGACTAGGTTCAGCCTCGCCCGGCTGCTTTGGATTATGTTCTAATTAGTTTCCTTTATATTCCTGCCAGTCTGGGTGTTGGATGCCGGTGAAAGCATTCATATAGTTTAGCAGACTGGATCGGTTCTGGGAATACTTAAGCTAAGAGCTCCTTAGTTGTTTTTACTCTTACAGCTTATAGTTTATCTCTGAGACCTATGGTGTTCCTACTGTGTGTGAGTGTTGTATGTAAGACTTTATTTACTTTATTTCTTATCTTTCTTGTATGTCTTTCTGTTCATTAACCGTTACCTGGTCATTCCCTTTGGTGGTATTCAGGGTCCTTCTTAGGACTAGAATACAGTTGGCAGGGATTGATAGGAGACAGGGTTTACGCTGGTGGCCTGGACCTCTGTACCTTTAACAGTACCTCCAGGTTGAGGGATTAGTTAGGACCCCAGTTAGGGTCAGCTTAGACCCCGGTCACCCTCTAGCCGGAGACAGCGTATAACGGATTCCGTTTTGACCCACTGGACTTTCTGTCAGGTAAATCTATGTTATCATATAGCTATGCACATGTTATATAGTATGTTGCCCTTTTGATATAGATTATTGTCATCACATATATATATCTGCTATACAGCGTGACACAACCTCCGGATGACCTCAGACCAGGCTTGTGTGGGTACCTCTGATGAAACTGACGGAGCAAGCGAGGAGCATTAACGTTATTGACTGGCTCCCATGAGTTGTCCTCCACTGGGTAGCCCTGCCATTTAATCAGATATTGTAACTGATTTCTATACAACCTGGAATCTAAAATCCTTTCCACCACAAATTCCTCCTGACCATCGACTAGCACTGGGTCAGGGCAAGGAGAAGAACGTCCAGGAAACGTATTGGGTGTCGCAGCCTTTAGTAGGGATACATGAAAGACAGGGTGGATTCTCATAGTTCTGGGCAATTGAAGACGACAAGCAACGGCACTTATAATTTTACTGATTTTATAGGGTCCAATGTACTTATGTCCCAACTTAGACGATGGAATCCTTAACTTAAGATTTCTGGTTGACAGCCAGACCAAGTCTCCTACCTTAAAAGCTGGTGCAGGTTTACAAAATTTATCTGCTGCCTTCTTGTACCTTTCCTGAGCCGATTCCAGATTCTCCTTTAGAAGATCCATATTCTTCTGTAAAGACGTGATTCTTTCAGCCACTGCTGGCAAAGGCGTCTCTATGGGAAATCTGTTGTGAATGGGTTTGAGATGAGTTCTGAGCAGAGGCTCCCTCTGGTGGTTACAAGCGGTACTAGTGAGGATTGGGAATCAGGTGTTACTGATTGGTCTTATTTAAGGGAATCATTTTCCCATCAGGGTTGCCGGTGATCAATTGTTCTGGTCTGAATCCTTCTTTCCAGTTTCCCTTGTAGCCTGCTGTGTCGTGTCTGCATCTCCTGCTATCAGATAAGACAATTTCTTATTTTGTGTTTTTGCTATATTTTTGCATTTTGTCCTGCACTTCTGTGGGGGCCTTCTGGGTCCCCTTCGGGGGCTTTTGCCCTCTCTGTTTGGTTCAACTACTGTGTTTTGTACTTTTGCTTTTTCCAGTTTTTCAGTGGCTGCTGTTTTTGTTACACCAGAGAGCTAATTTAGGTGGTAGAGGTCGTGTGATCTCAGGTGATTTTGAAATTAGTAGAGTTGGTGTTTTTCAGGGTTTTCTGGGATTGCAGTAAGTACCCTTCCTGTCCTTTTCTATTTAGATAGTTTGGGCCCCAGCGTTTGCTCATACTATTTTCTTTCTGTGTCAGTATTTCCTCTTGTCTAACCGCCATTACATGTTTGGGGCTTTCTATTATCTTTGGGGTTCTTCTCCGGGGCAGATAGCTTTCCTATTTCTATCTTTAGGTGTAGTTAGTTTCTCAGGCTGTGACGAGGCGTCTAGGACCATCGTAGGAACGCTCCACGGCTGCCTCTAGTTGTTGGTGGTTAGTCAGGGTACTGCAATCCCATAGATTCCAACTGCTCTGGTGTATTTCCTTTTTTACCTGCACTCCTCAGCTACCGTAACATAACAGAAATCGTGGAAGAATGTTAGGATGATAACCTAGATTAGAGTAAAAAGGAGACTGTTTAGTGGAGGCACTCTGAGAGTTGTTGTAAGAGAACTCAGCCAATGGAAGTAGATCCACCCAATCATCCTGTAGGTGGCAGATAAAGCAGCGGAGATACTGCTCCAGGGTTTGATTGGTTCGTTCGGTTTGTCCATTAGTCTGGGGATGAAAAGCAGAAGAAAGGTTTACTTTAATGTCCAATGCTGCACAGAAATTTTGCCAAAACCTAGAAGTGAATTGCACCCCTCGATCCGAAATAACCTCATCCGGTACTCCATGTAAGCGAAACACATCTTTAATCATCAAATCTGATGTCTGTTTTGCAGTGGGTAAGCCGACACAAGGGATAAAATGAGCTGCCTTTGTTAGACGGTCAACCACCACTAGAATAGTGTTCTTCCCTTGAGAGGTTGGTAATTCCACAATGAAGTCCATAGAAATGGATCCCCACGGGCGGGACGGGGTGGGAAGAGGCTGTAACAGACCAGTTGGTGAAGAGCGAGGTGTTTTGCATCTTGCACAAACCTCACACGAAGTGACATAGTCCAAAACATCCTTCCTACAAGTGGGCCACCAAAAGAAACGAGAAAGAAATTCCTGTGTCTTTAGAATTCCTCTATGCCCAGCTATCTTGGAATCGTGGATGAGTTGCAATACTCTCAATCTGACTGTTTCAGGTATATACAGACGTTGTCCCAGAATCCACACACCATTCTTAAAGACAAGACTTACGTCCCTTGGGGGTTGAGCCAAAAAAGAATCCGCATGGTATGCTTCCTTGATGTCTTTAATTAGGTCTTGATGATGAATCACTCCTAGGAATCTAGAGTCAGGAAGAATAGTCTTAGGAGGAGTAATTGGACGTGTCTCTGCTGAATGAATCCTAGAGAGTGCATCAGCCTTTCCATTGCGCGATCCTGGTCTATAAGAAATAATAAAATTAAATTGGTTTAAGAAAAGATTCCAGCGAGCCTGGCGAGGAGTCAGGCACTTAGCCGACCTGATAAACTCAAGATTACGATGGTCTGTCAGAACGACTATTTGCTGTGCAGCTCCTTGAAGAAGGTGTCTCCATTCTTTGAAGGCGGCAATAATGGCCAACAACTCTCTATTGCCCACATCGTAGTTCTTCTCAGCCGAAGACAACTGCTGGGAAAAGAAGGCACAGGGATGCAAGACATTCTTCTCACCTGTTCTCTGAGAGAGTATAGCTCCCACGGCACAGTCTGAAGCATCCACCTCTATTATGAAGGCAAGCTCTGGGTTGGGATGTACTAGGATAGGTGCAGTGGTAAATTTATCTTTTAGACGGGAAAATGCTTCCTGGGCTTGGGGAGTCCAGGAGAACTTAGACTCTTTCCGGGTAAGTTGGGTGATAGGTGACACTACCTCAGAGAAATTTCTAATGAAACGTCTATAGAAGTTTGCAAACCCGATGAAGCGCTGTACCTCCTTCACATTTCTAGGACTTGGCCAATCATTGATGGCTTGGGTTTTACTTCCATCCATACTAATTCCTTGTGTAGACAGTACATACCCCAGAAATTGAATTTCGGTCTTATGGAATTCACACTTTTCAAGCTTGATGTAAAGATGATTTTGTCTTAGACGTTCCAAGACCATTCTCACATGTCCATGATGTTCCTCTGTGGAGTTAGAAAAAATTAAAATATCATCCAAATAAATTACCACGAATGTATCCAGGAGATCCCTGAAGATGTCATTCACCAAGTGTTGGAAAGTGGCTGGGGCGGTACTCAGACCAAAAGGCATAACTAGATATTCAAAGTGTCCATAGCGTGACCTGAATGCAGTCTTCCATTCATCCCCAGGTCTAATACGGACTAAGTTATAGGCCCCACGAAGATCTAGTTTAGAAAAAATTTTGGCATGTCGCACTCTCTCCAATAACTCAGGGATTAAAGGCAATGGATAACGGTTTCTAATAGTAACCTTATTGAGTTCCCTATAGTCTACGCATGGTCTCAGGGATCCATCTTTCTTCTTTACAAAGAATATGGGTGCCCCTGCAGGAGATGAAGAGGGGCGTATGAAGCCCTTGGCTAGATTTTCGTCTATGTACTCTTTTAAAGCCTTCAGCTCGGGCCCCGCCAGGGGGTAGATCTTACCAAAAGGTATCTCTGCTCCAGGCAATAATTCAATTGGACAATCATATGGACGGTGAGGAGGAAGCTGGTCAGCGTTCTTCTTGTCACATAAATCCACATAGTCCTGGTATACAGCTGGTAGTTCAGGGACTGACATGGTTCCTTTAGGAACAGAGCAAGCTGAAATCTTTGGACTCATCTGTTTCTCTGGAAAGTGTAATTCCTTGGTCTCCCAGTTAATGGTAGGATTCTGAGCCTGCAGCCATGGTAGCCCTAGAATAATGGGAAAGTGAGGAGAAGAGATAAGCATAAAGGACAGTTTCTCTTGATGATCTTTACCCATAAGAACCTTTAAAGGCTCTGTTTCCTGATCCACTGGTCCAGAGGTCAGCAGGGAGCCATCCACAGTTTCCATCTGTACTGGAGTAGCCTTCTTCACTGAACGTATTCCCTGTTTCAGAGCAAAGGAGACATCCATAAAATTTCCACTTGCACCTGAGTCGATCATAGCAGAGCTAGACACCCAAGCTGAGTCAACCCAGAGTTTGATGGAAAGAAAGCAATGAGAATTGTTTTTCTTACAACTCAGCTGGGACACCGCTGAGGAAACTTGAAAGATGGCAGCATTTACACAGTCAACGTCCTCAGAGGTAACGGAGTTTAAGTCCGAGAAATCAAGATCTGTTGCTGCAGATCTCTCTGGAGCCTGAGGCTCGGACCTGACAGATCCCCTCTCGCAACACTCACAGTGAATGAGTGCTGCAGTAGTCTTACGAGAACGGCTGGGGCAGTTTATAATGAAGTGCCCTGACTTACCACAATAGCAACATAGATTCTCCTTAAAACGATGTTCCTTGCGTGCATCACTAACCCGTCGTAGTAAAGAGTCTACCTGCATGGGTTCAGGTTCAGGTTCCCGTGTGATCCTACTCAAAGGTTCCTTAGCTGGAGAGGAAGGTAGGAAAAGGTTAGTGCGATTGCTTTCGAACCATCTCTCTTGCCTGCGTTCAGTTAAACGAGTATCAATACGGATGCAGTAGTTAATAAAGTCACCTAACGCAGTGGGAGGGTCGGCACGAGCAAGTTCATCCTTAATCAGTGGGAATAACCCCTTTCGAAAAATAGATTTTTTGGCGGAATTGTCCCAGGTGGTATCAAGGGCCCATCTCCTGAAATCCAAGGCATATTCAGCTACCGAGTGCTTACCTTGGCGCAAAGCTAACATGGCTGCTTCAGCTGTTGCACCTCGATTGGGGTCATCAAACACCTGCCCCATGGCTGAAATAAAATCATCAAGGTGATTCAAACAATCATCCTCAGTCTCAATCAGAGGGTTTGCCCACATCAAAGCCTTGTTGGTAAGCAACATAATTATAGTAAGCACCTTAGATCGTTCAGTAGGAAATTGTGAAGCATGTGCAGAAAAAAAAAGATTGCATTGATTAATAAATCCCCTGAATTTTTCACGTTCACCACCAAAACGAAAAGGGGGCAACTTGGGAATCCCAGAACTCGGGGCTACGGCAGGAACCTGGACTCGCCCCTCTAGAACCTCAATCCTGGCTCGCAAATCCTGGGTAGTCTGTCCAACCACTTGCAAATTGTGATTATTTAGGTCCTGAAGATTTGTAAAACGGGTCTTTATATTCTGCAAATCTGCAAGGATATTATCAGTCACTCCGCAAAGTTCCTTTATGCGGGCCTCCATTTTCCAGATCTTTTAAGACAGGATACTGGAAGAAGAGGAGAAAAAAAAAAACAATAGTGTTCACCTGTGGCAACACTGAAGAAAGAAAAAACTTTAAGGGAACTGCTCACCTGGAATGGTTGTGAGAAGTCACAACCACTATCATCACAGAAAGCTTTCAACCAGACATCTGATATCCAGAGTTTCAGCAGACAAAAAGAGAAGAGAAAAAAAAAAAAACAATAGTGTTTACCTGTGATAACACTGCAGAAAAAAAAACTTAAGGGAATTGCTCACCTGGAATGGTTGTGAGAAGTCACAACCACTGTCATCACAGAAAGTACAACCGGACATCCGATATCCACAGTACAGCAGACACAGCCTTCCAGACCCAGCAGACACTAACGTTTTGGCTTCAGAATCTTCTAATGTATGTAGTACAGTTCATATAGCATCTTGTGCTTGGGTGCGATGAAAATACTTGAGACACAGGTTGATAAAGAAAGTCTTGTATTGCTTCATACAAATTGGCAAAAATAAACACACAGGTTGCAAACACAGAAGCAGGAGACACAGCAGGCCAGAGTAATCTAAGCTCAGCAATAACTCTCCACAACAGATTCAGATCTTCTTCTCTGTTACCGCAAGTCCATGCAAACGTGAGGCTCTCAAGAGCAGAGTTCAGAGTCCACAAGTGCTTCAGAGTTCCTCAGTAGGAATGGCTGGAGTACAAGGTCCAAGGCTTCAGGAGTCAGAACACAGGTTCACTGCAGGCTAGATTCTGAAGCACTGATTGCTCAGCTGTGGCTGTTTAAGAAGCAAACGGAGAGAATCAGGGCGGGAACATGCAAGCTGGAAAACTCCATTTTGACTGAGGGCAAGATAGCTGCAGCAAGACAGAAAGTAAAATGGCTGACGAACAAACTGAGTTTCAGAAACAGATACACAGAACCTTACACTCTCTCTCTCTCTCTGTCTTTCTCTCTCTCT
>JARQOD010006385.1:0-43124 GCA_033576555.1 Oophaga sylvatica
ACAATACAATAATTAAAGCAAAATAAGCCGACCCTGCTCGTGAGAGCTTACAATCTACAATGAGGTGGGGGAGATACAAAGTACAGGTGTGTATATACAATGGTGCATTTACAATAATGGTCCAGCCATCTTGAGGGAGTGAGGCATGGATGGAGATAGTGAATGGGCTACACATACACACTTAAACATAGAACGACTTTGGTTAGTGAATGTGATAGGCCACTCTGAACAAATGTGTTTTGAGGGAGCTCCTGAAACCATGCAAATTGTGGATAGTCCTAATTTCTTGGGGTAGAGCATTCCAGAGGATTGGCGCAGCGCGGGAGAAGTCTTGGAGTCGGGAGTGGGAGGTACGGATTAGTGCAGAGGTTAGTCGAAAGTCGTTTGCAGAGCGCAGCAGTCGGTTAGGCCGATAGATAGAAATGAGGGAGGAGATGTAGGGGGGTGCTGCACTGTGGAGAGCTTTGTGGGTGAGAACCAGTACTTTGAATTGGATCCTATAATGAATGGGCAGCCAGTGTAAGGACTGGCGAAGAGCGGACGCGTCCGAGTACCGATTAGCCAGATGGATGACCCTGGCTGCTGCATTAAGGATGGACTGGAGAGGGGATAGTCGAGTAATGGGGAGGCCAAGTAATAGAGCGTTGCAGTAGTCCAGGTGGGAGTGGATCAATGCTACAGTGAGGGTTTTTGTTGTTTCCATGGTGAGAAAAGGGCGGATTCTAGAGATGTTCTTTAGGTGTAGACGGCAAGAGCGGGCAAGAGATTGTATATGGGAGGTGAAGGAGAGATTGGTGTCAAACATAACACCCAGACAGCGAGCCTGCTGCCGGGGTGTTATTTATGGTGCCGCCCACAGAGAGGAAAATGTCAGATTTAGGGAGGTTAGTAGACGGCGAGAGCAGAAGGAGTTCAGTCTTGGAGAGGTTAAGTTTCAGATAGAGAGCGGACATGATGTTGGAGACTGCGGACAGACAGTCGGTGGTGTTCTGTAGAACAGCGGAGGTAAGGTCGGGGGATGACGTGTATAGTTGTGTGTCATCGGCATAAAGATGGTACTGAAAGCCAAATCTGCTGATGGTCTGTCCAATTGGGGCCGTGTAGAGAGAGAAGAGAAGGGGGCCAAGGACTGAGCCCTGGGGTACACCGACAGTGAGAGGAAGAGGAGATGACGTGGAGCCAGAGAACGAAACACTGAAGGAGCGGTCAGAAAGATAGGAGGAGAACCAGGAGAGAACAGTGTCCTTGATACCTAGTGACTGGAGCCTAGAGAGTAGGAGACGGTGGTCAACCGTGTCGAAAGCTGCAGAAAGGTCGAGAAGAATGAGCAGAGAGTGGTCGCCGTTACGTTTTGCTGTAAGAAGGTCATTGGTCACTTTGATGAGTGCAGTTTCAGTCGAATGTAGGGGGCGGAAGCCGGACTGTGAAGGGTCTAGGAGGGAGTAAGTGGAGAGGTAACGGGTGAGGCGGGAGTAGACTAGGCGCTCCAAAAGTTTAGAGATGAAGGGGAGATTGGAGACCGGTCTGTAGTTGTTTGTGCAGGAAGGGTCAAGAGCGGGTTTCTTTAGTAATGGAGTAATGATGGAGTGTTTGAAGGAGGATGGGAAAATGCCAGAGGAGAGTGAGAGATTAAAGATTTTAGTTAGGTGAGTTGTGACAACTGGAGAGAGAGACTGGAGGAGATGTGAGGGGATGGGGTCGGTAGTGCATGTAGTCGGACGAGAGGAAGAGAGGAGTCTGGAGACTTCTTCTTCTGTGATGGGATCAAATGTGGAAAGTGAGCCAGGGGAAATGCAGGGTGGGATGGGAGTCACAGCACTTGGTGGTTGAGAGCAGATTTCCTGACGGATAGTATCTATTTTTTCTATAAAAGTGGGAGGCCAGCACAAATGTCTGTGATAGGGGCTTGTGCTTTTGGCCTGAGGAGGGAGTGAAAAGTGTCAAAAAGTTTCTTGGGGTTGTTGGCTAGTGAGGAGATCAGTGTGGTGAAGTAGGTCTGTTTGGCGAGGTGAAGGGCAGCATCATAAGTTCTTAACATGAATTTAAAGTGGATGAAGTCTTCTGGTGTGCGGGTTTTTCTCCAGAGGCGTTCAGCACTCCTAGAGCATCGCTGAAGAAGTCGAGTTTGCAATGTGAGCCAGGGCTGTTTTACTGTGTGTTTGGAGGTTCTGAGGGTGAGCGGTGCTACTTGGTCAAGGGTGCTTTTAAGAATGTCATTGTAGTGATGAACAGCCAGATCAGGACAGGAAAAAGAGGAGATTGGGGACAGCGTTGAGTGTAGGGAGTCTGAAAGTGTCTGAGGGTTAATGGCTTGTAGATTTCTGAATGTGTGGTAGGTAGGAGTGCGCTGGGGTGGTGGAGGATTTGTGAGCGTGAAGGAGAGAATGTTGTGGTCAGAGAGTGGAAGCGGTGAGTTATTTAGGTGGGAGATTGAACAGAGGCGGACAAAGACCAGGTCAAGGTGTTTGCCATCCTTGTGTGTCTCAGAGGTTGAAAGCTGTGAGAGGCCTAGAGAAGTGGTTAGTGATAGAAGCTGAGATGCAGATGTGGAAGTAGGGCTGTTAATGGGGATGTTGAAGTCTCCAAGGATAAGGGTTGGTAGTTCTGAGGACATGAAGTGCGGCAGCCAGGCTGAGAAGTGGTCAAGGAACTGGGTGGGTGAGCCTGGGGGCCGATATATGACCGCTACTCTGAGGGAGTGACTTATAAACTGTACAGGGTATTGTTTAACTCCAACTGAAAAGGCAGTATTCTTCACTATGGGATGAATTAGAAAATGTGCCTTTAACACCATGAAATTTAAGACTATAGGTACTTTTTCAGACACTGACATTCAGGTACACAGTAAGAAAGGTATAGGGAGACTGAAATGTCACAGCATAATTTTGTTGCTTCCCATGTCTACAATTAAAGGGGTTATCTTTAATTGTTTGCCTATCCTTAGGATGAGGCCAGTGGGGGTCTGACACCTGCCACCCCCCTTCTGGATCATGTAAAATCTTCTGCTGCAGCCAAATCTAAGTGAGAATTGGAGCAAAATAGCCCCATATATTGCTTTGGGGTTACAGCTAAGTACTGCTGTTTATCTTGCATAGACGTGAGTTTTGTTTAAGAAATAAAATAAACCTAACTTAACACTTTTTAATTTGTTTGGAGAGTGAGATGAACTTATTTTCTTTACTTGTTGGTGCACAATTTTGTCTCAAGCATCTACCAGTATATGCAGAGTGCAATACTCCGGTCATACATTGCAGATCACTAATGGTCAGCCACCAACTAACTTCAGTTGGAAAAGCTAACCATCTAACGTGTTTGGGGGCTTCCTGACTCTTTCCCAGCAAATGATGTTGGGTTAAAGAAGGATTCCAAGTCTTGTACTAATAATGATTTAGGTGCTCTAAAACAGCTATATACAAGTTGAAATACATTATTTTGTGCTTGTAAGCTACATATGTGTCAGCAATTTTGGATTCATAGTTGGCCATGGTGCTTAAAGACCATAACATGAGAAGCCTGACTAGGATTATACATAAATGCAATAGTGAACTGTAATTTTTTATATGTTTTTATCTATATTTCAATAAAGGTGTTCACTTTTTTTTTTATTTATGTATGGTCTTAGTCATGCGTCTTATATTAGGGTCTTTATGAAATGTTGCATTTGACCTTTACTCATACATGGGACTATATCGTATTATGACCCTAAAGGGACAATTTTAATTTCTCCAGTCATAATAACCCTTCAATAGAGTTCAGATACTAATGTAAGTATCTGTACAGTCTCTTACATTTTGGAGCAAGTATCCAACATATAAGAGACCGCATCAGCAAATACAAATCCACTATATGATGTGGCTTGGTGTGCGCAATACTTGCATCACACGTGTGGCATCTGTGTGGTGCCCATGTGCCACATTAGTATCACACATATTGGTGCCTGAGAGCAGCGGTACAGTAAGCGCTGTTCCCCAGTGCCAGGTGCTGAAGCCTGCTCTAATCATTCTTCACTGTTCAGCCGGCAATAAGCTAGAGCAGGGGAGAATAAGAGCTATATTCAACTGATAACAGCGACAGCAGGTGGCCGATCAGACTATTTCTCCCATCAGCCTACACCTGCTGCCGCTAATAACAGTGAGAGCAGGCAGCAACTGATGGGAGTATTCATTACCCATCGCCTGCGCTGTAATTAAATAAATAAAAGGCATGGGTTCCTTTGTATTTTTGATGACCAGCCAGACAAAACTGACAGCTGGGGGCTACAAACCTCAGCTGTCAGCATTATCAAGGCTGGTTATTAAGATCAGAGGGGTCCCCACACTGTTTTTTTAACATTATTAACCCCTCTCTGACATTAGACGTACTATCCCGTCCATGAAACCCGTGCCAATCTGACCATGGACGGGATAGTACGTCATAGGCGATTAGCTGCGCTCCCGGAGGGAGCGCAGCTAATCGCCGCCGGGTGTCAGCTGATTATCACAGCTGACACCCGTGACTGTGTGTCAGGAGCGGTCACGGACCGCTCCCGGCACATTAACCCCTTGCACACCGCGATCAAACATGATCGCGGTGTACTGGGGGCACAGGGGAGGATCGCGCAGGGTGGGGACTCCCTGCGCGCCCCCCTGAGACCCTCAGAGCAGCGCGATGTGATCGCGCTGTTCTGAGGGCTTCCTCCCTCCCAGGACCCGGATCCAAGATGGCGCCGGGGTCCTGGAGGGAGGCGGCTTCCTCAGTGCCTGCTGAGAGCAGGCACTGAGAAGCCTGCATCTATGCCTGTGCGATCGCTGGTGTGACAGAGTGCTGTGCACACTGTCACCCCAGCGATCTGATAAAATACAGTGATGTCCCACCCTGGGACAAAGTAAAAAAGTAAAAAAAATAAAAATAAACATGTTTTAAAAAAAAATCCAAAATAAATAAAAAATATATATATATATATATTCCCCAATAAATTCATTTCTTCCTGTAAATAAAAAAAACAAAACAATAAAAGTACAAATATTTGGTATTGCCGCGTCTGTAACGACCTCCCACTAGTTAACCCCTTTAGTGAACCCCTTAAAAAAAACAAAAAAAAACAAAGCAAAAAATCAATGCTTTATCATCATACCGCCGAACAAAAAGTGGAATAACACGCGATCAAAAAGACGTATATAAATAAATATGATACCGCTGAAAACGTCATCTTGTCCCGCAAAAAACGAGCCGCCATACAGCATCATCAGCGAAAAAATTAAAAAGTTATAGCTCGCAGAATAAAGCGATGCAAAAATAATTATTTTTCATATAAAATTGTTTTTATTCTATAAAAGCGCCAAAACTAGGGTTGAGCATTCCGATACTGCAAATATCGGGTATCGGCCGATATTAGCTGTATCGGAATTCCGATTCCGAGTTCCGATATTTTCGTCTTATCGGATACCGGAATCGGGATTGTCACTGTCACTGTCAGTGTCCGTCGGTCGGGTCTGTCACTGTCAGTGTCCGTCGGTCGGGTCTGTCAGGAGTCAGCGGCACTTACCTGGCAGAAGATCTCCGGCGGTCACGTCCTGGACTGCTTCATGGCCGCAATCTTCTTTCCCCGGCGGTCACATGCAGTTTCTCGCGATAACTGCAGTGACTGCTGGGTAATCCCGGCCGTAAAGCAGTCAGTCCGATGACGTCACCGCCGGGGAAGCAGGTAATCAGCTGTGCTGCGTTGCAATGACAGGCTCTGCCTGTCATTGCGATGTAGCAGAGCTGGATCGTCGTGGGACTATCGTTATGGACTGCGTCGGACAGGTGGTATACTGTTGGTTTGTTTTTTTTCTTTTTTTACAGGAGATCGATGGCGTCGCAGGAATGAGAGAGTAATAAAAGTAATGAAAACTGTGTTGTCTCTTTTATTTCATTAAAAGACTTTTTTCTTGCTGTGTCTTTTTTTATGCATTTAATAACTTTGGGATTAATAACACAGGTCAACAAAAAAATATTTTTTTCTGGTGCCAAAGATATTTTAATGAATTTGGGGTATTTTTGGGGTGCTGATTCTGAATATGCAATCAGTTTTGCCAGATTGGCTCTAGTTTATGAGATTTTTGGTATCTTATTTATAGCACGTGTTGGTAAATGCGACGCGTCATCTCATTAATTTCTTTAGATTAGTACTTGAACTGAGCAGTTCTCAATATAGTTTTGTGCTAATTAGTGTTCTAGAAGTTTGTTCATAGCTTGATTTTTGCACTAACTTTATGTTGTCTGTTTTGAAAAGCATGAACTCATCAAGAAGAAGTTGCCTTAACGATTCAGACTCATTCTGTTACATTTGTGGTAAATATACACTGCCAAAACATAGAAGAAACATAACAGACTTCGTAAAAAAAGTGTATTTGGCCTATTTTGGGGTTATGCTTGAGGACCAAGACAAGTTTTGGGCACCACACATAGTGTGCAAAGCATGTATCGAATTATTACGAAAATGGAGCAAAGGACAAAGAAAAAGCTTCAAATTTGGTGTTCCAATGGTGTGGAGAGAGCAAAAAAATCATCATGATGCCTGTTATTTCTGTGCAGTGCAAGTGCAAGGATTCAATAAGCATAAGAAACGAAAATGGGAGTATCCTAACATGGAATCTGCAAGAAGGCCTGTCCCTCATTGTGAAGATGTGCCTGTACCTGTGTTTACCATGTTACCTGACCTTCCCCCACCTGATGATGATGAAATGCAGGGTATGGAGCTAAGCATTAGTTCTGGAAGTGAACCAGAATATGAAGGAAGTTTCAGAACACCTACGCAATTTACCCAAGGAGAGCTCAACGATCTAATAAGAGACCTCAACCTCTCAAAAAGTGCATCCGAACTTTTAGCTTCCAGGCTAAGTGAGAAAAATTGTCTGACGCCTGGAACTAAAATTACATCTTACAGGACCAGAGAAGAAGCACTTCTTCAATTTTTCTGTGAAGATGACCTACTTGTATATCGTAAGGATATTCCTGGCCTGATGCTGCAAATGGGTTTACAAGTATATCGTCCTGAAGACTGGAGGCTTTTCATAGATAGTTCTAAAAGGAGTTTGAAATGTGTTTTGTTGAACAATGGCAATCAGTGTGCATCTCTTCCAGTAGCTCACTCAACTAAACTTTCAGAACAATACAAAAATGTCAAAATGGTCTTGGAGAAACTGTGCTACCATGAACATTCGTGGCTGATATGTGTTGATTTAAAAATGGTCAACTTTTTACTTGGACAGCAAAGTGGATACACAAAGTATCCTTGCTTCATCTGCATGTGGGATAGTAGAGCAAAACATCAGCACTGGGAGAAAGTGAATTGGACTCCAAGGGACACCTTGACAGTAGGAGCATCAAACATAGTGAATGAACCTTTGGTGGACAGGGAAAAAAATCATTCTACCACCACTTCACATAAAGTTAGGATTAATGAAGCAGTTCGTCAAGGCATTAGACAAAGATGGTAATTGCTTCATGTACATCTGCAGATCTTTCCCTGGTCTTAGTAGCGAAAAACTGAAGGCAGGAATCTTTGATGGTCCTCAAATTCGGAAACTCATTAGAGATTCAAATTTTCCTAAGGAAATGAATGACATGGAAGCTGCTGCATGGTGTAGTTTTGTGTTGGTAGTGAAGAACTTCTTGGGAAATAAAAAGGCAGACAATTATGAAGAACTGGTACAAAACATGCTATTGAGATTTAGAAATCTGGGTGTACACATGAGCATTAAATTGCATTATCTTCACAGTCACTTGGACAGATTTCCAGAAAATCTTGGAGATTTTAGCGAAGAACAAGGGGAGAGATTTCATCAGGATATTATGGTGATGGAGGAAAGGTACCAAGGCAGATTGGACAGACATATGATGGCTGATTACTGCTGGAATCTACAGCGTGACTGCCCGAAAAGCTCACATAGAAGAAAATCATATAAAAAGCGCTTTTCCAGAGATTAAATGTCTCCTATCTTTCATGTCTTGTTCATTTTTGAAGATTACTTTCTAAAACTAGTTAAAATAAACTATAATCAACATTTACTTTGTTTAATTTATAGTATTCTTGACAATATCAATAAAGTTAATGCGCGTGTAGCAAATTACGTCATTTTTTTATAGGAAAGATGTGTATCTTCGTACCGTGTTAGCCAGTAGATAGAAAAATATTTAGACTTGAGAGTCCTCAGCGGTTGATACCTTTTAATGGCTAACTGAAAAGATGGTAACAAATTGCAAGCTTTCGAGACTACGCAGGTCTCTTCACATTTTTTTTACACATTTTACAGAAAATATCAAGAACTAGAGCCAATCTAGCAAAACTGATGACATATTCAGAATCAGCACCCCAAAGTTACCCTAAATTCGTTTAAATATCTTTGGCACCAAAAATGCTGTTGACCAGTGTAATGGATCGGTGTCTTATTGACACCTCTCCATTATTAACCGGGCTTATTGTCACCGTGCAATCAACGGTGACAATAACCCCTTATTACCCCGCTTGCCACCGCTACAGGGCAAGTGGGAAGAGCCGGGTAAAGTGCCACAATTGGCACATCTTTTGATGCGCCAAATGTGGGGCTGCTGTAGCCTGGTATTATCAGGCTGTTGAGGGCCAAAATCCATGGGCCTTGACAGTCTTTTAATACCAGGCCGCAGTAGTCTGCATTTTACTTGGCTGGTTAACAAAAATAGGGGGGATCCCCACGCCGTTTTTTTTTTCGAGGGGATCCCCTATTTTTGTTAACCAGCCAAGCTAAGCAGACTGCTGTGGCCTGGTATTATCAGGCTTGCAAGGTCCATGGATATTGGATCCTTACCAGCCTGAAAAACCAGGCCTCAGCGGTCTGCTTCATCTGGCTGGTTAACAAAAATAGGGGGGACCCCATGCCAATTTTTTTCGAGGGGATCCCCTATTTTTGTTAATCAGCCAAGATATGCAGACTGCTGTGGCCTGGTATTATCAGGCTGGCAAGGTCCATGGATCTTGGCTCCTTAACGCCTGAAAATCCAGGCCTCAGCGGTCTGCTTCATCTGGCTGGTTAACAAAAATAGGGGGGACCCCACGCCAATTTTTTTCGAGGGGATCCCCTATTTTTGTTAATCAGTCAAGATATGCAGACTGCTGTGGCCTAGTATTATCAGGCTGGCAAGGTCCATGGATCTTGGCTCCTTAACAGCCTGAAAATCCAGGCCTCAGCGGTCTGCTTCATCTGGCTGGTTAACAAAAATAGGGGGGACCCCACGCCATTTTTTTTTCGAAGGGAACCCCTATTTTTGTTAATCAGTTCCCTCTGACGTCACTGATTGTGTCCCTGGCTGACCTGAAGTGAAAGTGGAAAGCAATCAATTAAGCTTTCCACTTAAGGGCCCGTCTCACATAGCAATATCGCTACCGAGATCGCTGCTGAGTCACTAGTTTTGTGACGCAGCAGCGAGCTCACCAGCGATATCGCTGTGTGTGACATTCAGCGACGATCAGCCCCCCTGCCGGGTATCGCTGATCGTCGCTGAAATGTCAGGACCTTTTTTGATCGCTGGTTTCCCGCTGACAGGCACGCATCGCTGCGTGTGACAGGCGGGAGACCAGCGATCCGCTGGTAACCAAGGTACACAGCGGGTTTCCAGGCGCGGGGCTGTGCCTAGAAACCCGCTGTGTACCTTGGATACCAGCGCCCTGATGCAGGGAGCTGGTATCCAAGGTACACAGCGGGTTTCCAAGCGCTGCGCGGTGCCTGGAAACCCGCTGTGTACCTTGGTTACCAGCGGATCGCTGGTCTCCCGCCTGTCACACGCAGCGATGCGTGCCTGTCAGAGGGAAACCAGCGATCAAAAAAAGGTCCTGACATTTCTGCGACGATCAGCAATACCCGGCAGGGGGGCTGATCGTCGCTGAATGTCACACACAGCGATATCGCTGGTGAGCTTGCTGCTGCGTCACAAAACTTGTGACTCAGCAGCGATCTCGGTAGCGATATCGCTATGTGAGACGGGCCCTTAAGCGATGTTACCCGCAGTGTCGCTGTCCCAGATCGCTGCCTGAGCTGCCTGTTTGGCAGCTCAGCAGCGATCATGTAGCGATACACCAGCGATCCTGACAAGTGCATATCGTTGTCGGGATCGCTGGTGTATCGTTATGTGACACCCAGCCTTTACTCTCCTGTCAGGCAGGAGAGGAACTCATTCATTTGGGGTTTACTGTGAGGCTGCAGCATTAGCTGCGGTCCCTGCAGTAAACATTAACCCTTTCTGAAGGATTACACCGTGGGACCTGACTGTGCATCGGATTGGTAAGAATAATTTTGCTTTATTATTTTATTTTTATTACAGGAAATGGTTTTAGCAGGTAAATAAAATATGGTCAAAAACTGTGTGATTATTTCATTAAACTTCTATTTTATTAAAGTGTGTGTGTTTGATTTTTCTTTCATACAATAGGATTAATAATTGATAGTTGTCTAATTGACAGCTCTCAATTATTAACCTGGCTTAAAGTGACCTTTCAATTGCAAGGTCATTTTAACCCCTTATTAACCCATTCGCCACCGCTACAGGGCAATGGGAATAGACGGGCAAAGTGCCAGAAAGGGCAAATCTAATTAGAGATTTGCCTTTTCTGGGGTGTCTGGGGGCAGATGTTAAGTAGCCGGGGGGGGCAAAAAAAATGGTCCCTCTCTGGGCTATTATTATCTGCCCCCACTCACTGGCTTTGTCTGTCTGGTTGCGAAAATAGGGCGGGAGCCCACGCATTTTTTTTCAGCAATTTTACACCTCATATATATATATATACATGTCATTGAATTTGTGACACATATATATATATATATTTATATTTGTAGCTCATACACTTCTACATAGTATAATAGCCGCTAATTCAATTGCCGGCTTTTGTGAAAATGCAGAACCCGACATGAAATGACACTTGGTGTACATAGGGTTAACCATGTCTTTTCATGTCCTTTGCTATCTAATTTGCACAAACAATTAAATCAGACTATGTGTGCAAAATTTCACACCTGTAGGGGTTAATTAAAGGTGTAAATTCGTAGCAAAAAAGTCCGTTTTTTTTACAACGAATTTACACCTTTAATTAACCCCTATAGGTGTGAAATTTTGCACACATAGTCTGATTTAATTGTTTGTGCAAATCAGATAGCAAACGACATGAAAAGACATGGTTAACCCTATGTACACCAAGTGTCATTTCATGTCGGGTGCTTCTGTCTTTTCACTGAAGCCGGCTTTACCCGGCAATTGAATCAAAGGATATTTTACTATGTAGAAGTGTATAAACTATACATATATGTATATATATATATATGTCACAATGACATGTATATATATATATGTATTCTATGTGTGTATATTTAGTGTTTACAAGGAAAGAATGGGGTTTTTTTAGTTGCGATATTTTGTTCCCATAGACTTACATGGGACTTCCGGTATCGGTATCGGGTATCGCCGATTTTTTAGTGATATCGGCGATACCATTCCGATTCCGATACTTTAGGATATCGGAAAGTATCGCTCAACTCTAGCCAAAACATAAAAAAATGATATAAATGAGGTATCGCCATAATCGTACTGACCCGAAGAATAAAATTGCTTTATCAATTTTACCACACGCGGAACGATAAAAACGCATCCCCCAAAAGAAATTCATGAATTGCTGATTTTTGTTCATTCTAACCTCCCAAAAATCGAAATAAAAAGCGATCAAAAAATGTCACGTGCTCAAAAATGGTACCAATAAAAACGTCAACTCGTACCGCAAAAAATAAGACCTCACATGACTCTGTGGGCCAAAATATGCAAAAATTATAGCTCTCAAAATGTGGCGATGCAAAAACTATTTTTTGCAATAAAAAGCGTCTTTTAGCGTGACAGCGGCCAATCATTAAAACCCGCTATAAATACTAAATCAGACCCCCCTTTATCACCCCCTTAGTTAGGGAAAAATAATAAAATAAAAAAAATGTATTTATTTCCATTTTCCCATTAGGGTTAGGGTTTCGGCTAAAGTTAGGGTTAGGGTTGGCGCTAAAGTTAGGATTAGGGTTAGGGTTGGGATTAGGGGTGTGTTAGGGTTAGGTTTGTGGTTAGGGTTGGGACTAGGGTTAGGGGTGTGTTGGGGTTAGGGTTGGAGTTAGAATTGGGGGGGTTTCCGCTGTTTAGGCACATCAGGGGCTCTCCAAATGTGACATGGCGTCTGATCTCAATTCCAGCCAATTCTGCGTTGAAAAAGTCAAACGGTGCTCCTTCACTTCTGAGCTCTGCCATGCGTCCAAACAGTAGTTTATCCCACATATGGGGTATCAGCGTACTCTGGACCCCAAGAGTTATTGTGCAATTTGTTCTATTTCTTCTGTTACCCTTGGGAAAATAAAAAACTGGGGGCGAAAATATCATTTTTGTAAAAAAAAATGATTTTTTTGTTTTTACGGCTGTACATTATAAACTTCTGTGAAGCACTTGGGGCTTCATAGTGCTCACCACACATCTAGATAAGTTCCTTGTGGGGTCTATTTTCCAAATGGGGTCACTTGTTGGGGATTTCCACTGTTTAGGCGCATCAGGGGCTCTCCAAATGCGACATGACGCCCCCAGACCATTCATCAAAGTCTGCAATCCAAAACGTCACTACTTCCCTTCCGAGCCCTGACGTGCGCCCATACAGTAGTTTTCTCTCACATATTTGGTATCAGCGTACTCAAGAAAAATTGGACAACAACTTTTGGGGTCCAATTTCTCCTGTTACCCTTGTGAAAATAAAATATTGGGGGCGAAAAAATCATTTTTGTAAAAAAAAAAAAGATTTTTTATTTTTACGGCTGTACGTTATAAACTTCTGTGAAGCACTTCGGGGTTCAAAGTGCTCACCACACATCTAGATAAGTTCCTTTTGTGGTCTATTTGCCAAAATGGGGTCACTTGTGGGGGGTTTGCACTGTTTAGGTGCATCAGGGGCTCTCCAAATGCGACATGACGCCCCCAGACCATTCCATCAAAGTCTGCAATCCAAAACGTCACTACTTCCCTTCCGAGCCCCGACGTGTGCCCATACAGTAGTTTTCGCCCACATATTGGGCATCAGCGTACCCAGGACAAATTGGACAACTACTTTTGGGTTCCAATTTCTTCTGTTACCCTTGTGAAAATAAAATATTGGGGGCAAAAAAATCATTTTTGTAAAAAAAAAAATATTTTTTATTTTACGGCTGTGCGTTATAAACTTTAGTGAAACATCTGGGGGTTCAAAGTTCTCACCACACATCTAGATAAGTTCCTTGAGGGGTCTAGTTTCCAAAATGGTGTCATTTATGGGGGTTTCCACTGTTTAGGCAGATCAGGAGCTCTCCAAACACGACATGGTGTCCAGCCAATTCTGCGTTGAAAAAGTCAGACGGCGCTCCTTCCCTTCCAAACTCTGCCATGCACCCAAACAGTGGTTTACTCCCACATATGGGGTATCAGCGCACTCAGGACAAATTGCACAATAACTTTTGGAGTCTTGTTACCCTTGGAAAAATAAAAATTGGGGTGAAAAGATCATTTTTGTGGAAAAAATATGATTTTTAAATTTTACGGCTCTACGTTATAAACTTGTGTGAAGCACTTGAGGGTTCAAATTGCTCACCAAAGATCTAGATAAGTTCCTTAGGGGGTCTAGTTTCCCAAATGGGGTCATTTGTGAGGGGTTTCCACTGTTTAGGCACATCAGGGGCTCTCCAAATGCAACATGGCATCCAATCTCAATTCCAGCCAATTTTCGTTGGAAAAAGTCAAATGGTGCTCCTTCCCTTCCGAGCTCTGCCGTGCGCCCAAAGAGTGGTTCCCCCCCCACATATGGGGTATCAGCGTACTCAGGAAAAATTGGACAACAACTTATGTGGTCCAATTTCTCCTGTTACCCTTGGGAAAATAAAAAATTAGTGACTAAAAGATAATTTTTGTGGGAAAAAAAATAGGATTTTTTATTTTCATGCCCGGGCATTATAAACTTGTGTGAAGCACTTGGGGGTTCAAAGTGCTCACCAAAGATCTAGATAAGTTCCTTAGGGGTCTAGTTTCCAAAATGGGGTCACTTGTGGGGGATTTCCACTGTTTAGGCTCATCTGGGGCACTGCAAACGGAACATGACCCCCATCAACGTCTGCATTCCAAAACGTTACTACTTCCTTTCCAAGCCCTGCCGTGCGCCCAAACAGTTTCCCCCCCCCACATATGGGGTATCAGTGTACTCAGGACAAATTGGACAACAACTTTTGGGGTCCAATTTCCTTGGGAAAATTCAAAAATTTGGAACTAAATAATCATTTTTGTGGAAAATTGTTTTTTTTTTTTTTCACACCCAGGCATTATAAACTTTTGTGAAACACTTGGGGGTTCAAAGTGCTCACAACAGATCTAGATAAGTACCTTAGGGGGTCTAGTTTCCAAAATGGTGTCACTTGTGGGGGTTTCCACTGTTTAGGCGCATCAGAGGTTCTCCAAGCGCGACATGGCATCCAATCTCAATTCCAGCCAACTTTAGTTTGAAAAAGTCAAACGGCGCTCCTTCCCTTACGAGCTCTGCCGTGTGCCCAAACAGTGGTTTTCCCCCACATATTGGGTATTGGGTACTCAGGAGAAATTGCATAACAACCTTATCTGTCCATTTTCTCCTTTTACCCTTGTGAAAATAAAAAAAAAGTTTGTAAAAATCATTTTTGTGGCTAAAAAGTTAAATATTCATTTTTTCCTTCCACGTTGCTTTAGTTCCTGTGAAGCACCTGAAGGGTTAATAAACTTCTTGAATGTGGTTTTGAGTACCTTGAGGGGTGCAGTTTTTAGAATGGTGTCACTTTTGGGTATTTTCTGCCATATAGACCCCTCAAAGTGACTTCAAATGTGAGGTGGTCCCTAAAAAAAATGGCTTTGTAAATTTTGTTGTAAAAATGAGAAATCGCTGGTCAACTTTTAACCCTTATAACTTCCTAACAAAAAAAAATTTGGTTCCAAAATTGTGCTGATGTAAAGTAGACATGTGGGAAATGTTATTTCTTAACTATTTTGTGTGACATATTTCTCTGTTTTAAGGGAATAAAAATTCAAAGTTTGAAAATTGCAAAATTTTAAAAATTTTCGCCATATTTGCGTTTTTTTTCAAAAATAAACGCAAGTTATATCGAAGAAATTTTACTTCTAACGTGAAGTACAATATGTCACGAGAAAACAATCTCAGAATCGCGAATATCCGTTGAAGCGTTCTAGAGTTATAACCTCATAAAGAGACAGTGGTCAGAATTGTAAAAATTGGCCCGGTCATTAACATGCAAACCACCCTTGGGGGTGAAGGGGTTAAGATAAATAATTACAAAAGACTGGCATAGGGTCCCCCCCATTTTTGACAACAATCCTTGCTAAAGCAGACAGCTGAGGGCTGGTATTCTCAGGCTGGTAAGGGGCCATCGATATTGATGCCCCCCAGCCTAAAATAGCAGCCGTTACCCATGGCGGATAGACCTTGGGAGCTGATTAGGATGGATTTTGTGGTTAAGTTACCTAAGTCCGGGGGTAATATGACCATATGGGTGGTTTCTGACCATTTTTCTAAGATGGTTCACCTGGTACCTCTTCCTAGGATTCCTTCTTCCTGGGTTCTGGCATCACTGTTTATCCATCATGTTTTCCATCTTCATGGTATGCCTGATAGGATTGTTTGTGACCGAGGTCCTCAGTTCACCTCTCGGTTTTGGAGAGAATTGTGTAATTTATGTAGTATTGAACTGAACCTCTCTACTGCCTATCACCCGGAGACCAACGGCCTGGTGGAACGCAATAATCAGACGCTTGTGGCATACTTGCGTCATTTCGTTTCTGCAATCATAATAATTGGGCAACTTTGCTTCCTTGGGCAGAGTTTGCTCTAAACAATGCAGTGGCGGATTCCACAGGTCAGATCCCTTTCATTTTGAACAATGGTCAGCATCCGCATGTGCCAGTCCCTATGCCAGTTAACTCTGGGGAGCCTGGGGTCAGAGATTGGGCTATGGATGTGCGGGACGTCTGGGATCAGATGCAGGAAGCGTTATTGGCCTCCAAAAATCAGATGAGACAGTCGGCTGACACTCATCGTCTGGCTCGCGATATCATAGGTCGCTTGGAATCAGCTAAATTCGCCCCCCGGTTTATTGGACCTTTTAAAATTCTGGCCCAAGTAAATCCCGTGGTGTATCGTCTGCAATTGCCTCGGTACTTGAAGATACATGACACATTCCACATTCCACATTTCGACTTATGAAATTTTCGGAAGCTCAACACGCTTCTGACACCGGGGGTGAGGATTTCGAGGTAGAGGCGATTGTGGGGTCTAAGGTGGTTTGTGGCAAAAAATTCTATTTGGTAAACTGGAGGGATCGCACTTGGGAACCCGTGGACCATATTCATGCTCCCCTGCCCATTGAGGAATATGAGCATCAAGTTGGGGGGGTTGAGGGGAGGATAACATTAGCATTGGCTACGGCGGTATCCGAACCTGGATCCGAGGAGTCTGTGGTCTCCCATCCAGACCCAGATGCTGCTCAGCTTCGCCGTCGATCCCAATGCCTAGCCAATACTCGAGAGGCACAAGTAGTTACTTGGGTCTTTTTTCATAGTAGCCTTAAACCTAGGTTACAAAACAGGAAAAGGCTGTTGTAACACTAAGTCCAGAAATGCCTGCACTGAGCATGTCCGTGACATAGCAAGTCATGATTGGTGGTTATGTCAGCTGATCCTCTGACCTGGCACCACCTGATTGGTCACGGATGACATCACCGATGATGCGATTAACGAGATGGCTGGGGGTGGAGCTTAGCCCATAAATAGCTTGTCTGTCCGCGGCGCTGTCAGATCATACTAATATAGGCAGTGCTCTTGTCTGGACGTGCCAGAATCAGGCCTCCACGTGCTCTCTAGCTTTGCTCTCCGGGACCTGCCAATACCTGAGTAGGCTCGGCTAATTATCACAGGTTCTTCAGGCAGGTTTAGCTTATGCCAGGCAGGTAGCCAATGTGGCGCAGTCTTACTATGAATATAGGGTAGCAATATACCCTGAGCAGACTGCGGGGTGCGTAACCTGTAGCCAATGTGGCGCAGTCTTGCTACGAATATAGGGTAGCTATACACCCTGAGCAGGCTGAGGGGCACATAACCTGGGCATCGCCTGCCAAGCTGAACAGAGTTGCTCAGTCCGGTCTCACGCCGGTTCGTAGCACATACGCCTGGCGTTAGTGGCACGCACTTCCTAGCGGCTCGCACGTAGCTTCTGTGCAATCAACAGGGCTATGCCTATACCAGCTTGCAGCACATAGTGCAAACCTAATATCTGGTAAGTGGCTTCTGTGCCATTAACAGGGCTACATAAACTGCATCGCGGACCCCGTGGTCGGTTGCAATCCATTATACAAAAAAGTTGTTGCAACCGAGCGCATAAGTCTGGCTATAAATATTACTTTATGTTTGTGTGATTTATAAAGTTTCCTGATAAAATTGATTTCTATCACATTGATATCATGCAATGAAACAGAAAACAATTTGTGACAGTATAATGCCCTTGATTTTAGCCATAAAAGGAAAATAACAGGATGTGTGTTGATTGTAAAGTTAAAGTGGTTGTAGTTGTTTTCTGATATTGATCAACTAATCCTATCCATAGGATGATCAAAATCAGATCAGTGAAGGAACAACACCAAGAACTCACACTGGTAGGCTGTTGTTAGCTCCAACATTTGGTAAAATGTAAGCAATGAATGGAGTAACACAGCACAGCTCACTAATCCATGTTGCCTGCCACAGTAAAATACTTACCAATGACCGTTTTCTGCTCTTCATCACACCGCTCTGATCCAGACCCGCCATGTGACTGGAGCTTCTGACTAACCGGAAGTCAAAGGTAACGATCACAAGCTCTCAGTGTCAGTCTATGAGAGCCTTGTTCTGGCCTCGCTCTGGCTTTCATAGACTTACATTGAGAAGTAACCTACACCTCACCCAGCAAACACTGCAGCAATCTGGCAAGTCACAATCTGCAGAAGATGACTAGAGTGGCGCCTATAATAGAAGAAGTCAGTGGCTGGTAAGTAAATTTCTAGAGGAAAGGAACTTGGATTAGTGCCACAACTCCTGCATTTACCTTATTTTTCGGACCATAAGACACACTTTTTTCCCTCAAAACTTTGGGGGAAAATGGGGGTGCGTCTAATGGTCGCAACATAACCAAAAGTCCGGTGGCGGCGGTCCCAATGCAGCTTCTCTGTGGTGCGGTGGTGGTGTCGGGGCAGCAGCGGGGCTCTGTGCTGCGTGGGGGGCTCCGCTGGCATTTCGTCCTAGCCGGAAAGCCCCCCGCAGCTGCGACGCGGTGCCGTGCGGAAAGATGGTCGCCGCATACTCATTCAAATCTCGGCAACGAGATCTTGTCCTGAGATCTCGGGAGACGAGATCTCGGGAAGAGATCTCGTTGCCGAGATTTGAATGAGTATGCGGCGGCCATCTTTCCGGAGGCCCCTGGCGGCCATCCTTCAGCACGGCACCGCGTCGCAGCTGCAGGGTGCTTTCCGGCTAGGAAGAAATGCCGGCAGAGCCCCCCACGCAGCACAGAGCACCGCTGCTGCCCCGACACCACCACCGCACCACAGGCTGCATCGGGACCGGCACCGGAGGCCCCTGGCGGCCATCTTTCAGGACTGCACCGCGTCACAGCAGCGGAGCTGTGGGGGGCTTTCAGGCTAGGATGAAATGCCGGCGGAGACCCCCACGCAGCCCCGAGCCCCGCTGCTGCCCCGACACCACCACCGCACCACAGGGAAGCTGCATTGGTACCACCACCGGATTTGTGAGTATATTGCCACCCCACAGAGCACAGCCAACACACAGTGCCAAACCACCCCACAGAGCACAGCCACCCCACAGAACACAGCCACCCCACAGAACACAGCCACCCCACAGAGCACAGCCACCCCACAGAGCACAGCCACCCCACAGAGCACAGCCACCTCACAGAACACCACCACCGCACCAGCCTGGACCACAGAACGACCCCAGTGACCACTCCTCTATCTGTGCTGATCCCTTCGCTGGTAAGCTGAATTCGGACTGTAAGATGGACCCCCATTTGACACATTATTTTTTTTCCCCGATTTTCCTTCTGAAAATTTGGGGTGCGTCTTATGGTCCGGTGCGTCTTATAGTCCGAAAAATGCGGTATATGAAAAAATGCTGGAGGGGTGATTTCATTATAACTTATATAATGGTTTATGCTGTAATAAATTACATAGTTTTATGTACAATGACTTATAAACTGTACAGGGTATTGTTTAACTCCAACTGAAAAGGCAGTATTCTTCACTATGGGATGAATTAGAAAATGTGCCTTTAACACCATGAAATTTAAGACTATAGGTACTTTTTCAGACACTGACATTCAGGTACACAGTAAGAAAGGTATAGGGAGACTGAAATATCACAGCATAATTTTGTTGCTTCCCATGTCTACAATTAAAGGGTTATCTTTAATTGTTTGCCTATCCTTAGGATGAGGCCAGTGGGGGTCTGACACCTGCCACCCCCCTTCTGGATCATGTAAAATCTTCTGCTGCAGCCAAATCTAAGTGAGAAATGGAGCAAAATAGCCCCATATATTGCTTTGGGGTTACAGCTAAGTACTGCTGTTTATCTTGCATAGACGTGAGTTTTGTTTAAGAAATAAAATAAACCTAACTTAACACTTTTTAATTTGTTTGGAGAGTGAGATGAACTTATTTTCTTTACTTGTTGGTGCACAATTTTGTCTCAAGCATCTACCAGTATATGCAGAGTGCAATACTCCGGTCATACATTGCAGATCACTAATGGTCAGCCACCAACTAACTTCAGTTGGAACAGCTAACCATCTAACGTGTTTGGGGGCTTCCTGACTCTTTCCCAGCAAATGATGTTGGGTTAAAGAAGGATTCCAAGTCTTGTACTAATAATGATTTAGGTGCTCTAAAACAGCTATATACAAGTTGAAATTATTATTATTATTATTATTACACATTTATATAGCGCCATTTATTCCATGGCGCTTTACATATGAAAAGGGAAAATATAGACAGGTACAATAAACGTGTGCTAGTCAAGGGACACACAAGTACAGAAGGAGAGAGAGGACCCTGCCCGCGAGGGCTCACAGTCTACAGGGATGGGTGAGGATACACTAGGAAAGGGAATGTTGAAATACATTATTTTGTGCTTGTAAGCTACATATGTGTCAGCAATTTTGGATTCATAGTTGGCCATGGTGCTTAAAGACCATAGCATGAGAAGCCTGACTAGGACATGCATAAATGCAATAGTGAACTGTAATTTTTTATATGTTTTTATCTATATTTTAATAAAGGTGTTCACTTTTTTTATTTATGTATGGTCTTAGTCATGCGTCTTATGTTAGGGTCTTTATGAAATGTTGCATTTGACCTTTACTCATACATGGGACTATATCGTATTATGACCCTAAAGGGACAATTTTAATTTCTCCAGTCATAATAACCCTTCAATAGAGTTCAGATACTAATGTAAGTATCTGTACAGTCTCTTACATTTTGGAGCAAGTATCCAACATATAAGAGACCGCATCAGCAAATACAAATCCACTATATGATGTGGCTTGGTGTGCGCAATACTTGCATCACACGTGTGGCATCTGTGTGGTGCCCGTGTGCCACATTAGTATCACACATATTGGTGCCTGAGAGCAGCGGTACAGTAAGCGCTGTTCCCCAGTGCCAGGTGCTGAAGCCTGCTCTAATCATTCTTCACTGTTCAGCCGGCAATAAGCTAGAGCAGGGGAGAATAAGAGCTATATTCAACTGATAACAGCGACAGCAGGTGGCCGATCAGACTATTTCTCCATCAGCCTACACCTGCTGCCGCTAATAACAGTGAGAGCAGGCAGCAACTGATGGGAGTATTCATTACCCATCGCCTGCGCTGTAAATAAATAAATAAAAGGCATGGGTTCTCTTGTATTTTTGATGACCAGCCAGACAAAACTGACAACTGGGGGCTACAAACCTCAGCTGTCAGCATTATCAAGGCTGGTTATTAAGATCAGAGGGGTCCCCAGACTGTTTTTTTAACATTATTAAGATAAATAATTACAAAAGACTGGCATAGGGTCCCCCCATTTTTGACAACAAGCCTTGCTAAAGCAGACAGCTGAGGGCTGGTATTCTCAGGCTGGTAAGGGGCCATCAATATTGATGCCCCCCAGCCTAAAATAGCAACCCTCAGCCGCTGAGAAAAGGCACATCTATTAGATGTGCCAATACTGGCACTTTGCCTGGCTCTTCCCACTTTCCCTGTAGTGGTGCCAAGTGGGGTTCATATTTGTGGGATTGTTGCCACCTTTGTATTGTCAGGTGACATTCAGCCCACAGTCTAGTAATGGAGAGGCATCTATAAGAAACCTATCCATTACTAATTCTATAGATGGATCATAGATAAAGAGTAAGCAAGTATAAATTCCTTTGTTTGAAATCAAAACAAAGCACACTTTTCCATTTTTATTTAAAAATAGCAAACAGAGTTATACTCACCTAATGCCCATTCTATTGAATACCTTGTCTTCTGTAATAAACCAAAAAAAAAAAAAAAAAAAACTATCTCCCTCACCTGTCCGACGTTCTGTGCCAGTAGATGTGGCCATGAATGGAAGCCAAGCTGCCACCATTCTGCCGGGCCATGTCTATCCTCTCCCTCAGCAGATGAGGGTAGCTTTCTCCTGGGGATTAAAAGTTTTCAAACTGGACGGTGACAAGATGCAACCATCCAAGCTGAAAACCACTGTTGAATGAGCTACTGTGAGCGCAGTTTCAGTGAGCAGCGATGACCTCATCATGAGAAAAAGTCACTGCGTTCACCGCAGTTCAGCTCAGTGAGTTCACCACAGATCTTTGGGGGAGGGTAAGTGGCAAGAACATTGTAAGATGAGGGCTTGTTTTGTACAAGACTAGTTGTAGTTTTGAATGACACTTTACATTTTACAAATAAAGAACCACCCAGGGTGTGGAGGGGAATGCCTTCTTTTAATTTTTTTGTCCTCTTGGTTATTATACCTGAGCTTATTGAATACGTTCACACCATTGTACTTAGTGTGCTATTGCACAGTATACTTAGATACACACTAGTGCAACTATTGTGCCATTGCACTGTATATAATTTCATTTTTTAATTTTTTTGTCCTCTTGGTCAGTACACACGTTCACACTAGTGCACTTTGTGTGCCATTGCACAGTATATAATTTTATTTTTATTATTTTTTTATCGCTCTTCTGGTATACACACTAGTGCAACTATTGTGCCATTGCACATTATATAATTTCATTTTTTTCATTTTTTTGCCCTCCTGGTTATTATACTTGAGCCAATTGTTTAAACACAATATATGTTTATTGAATCAACTTGTGTTGATTGAATGTATTATAACATATTGTTTTGTGTTTATTACATTGTACCAGTTGTGATGTGTCTGTTTTAAAATATATTTTTTATTATATTGTTTTATTCTTTCTTGATCCATTTCTTGATTAATAAAGGCATTTTTTTCTATTTTGTGCTCCCAGTCTCTTTATCTTTCTCCCTTTCATCAAGGCATTCCCCTCCACACCCTGGGTGGTTCTTTATCTCCGGATGGTCTGCCATCCTTTTTTGTTCAGGTGATCGAGTCACAGATTGGTGTTATTATAATTTTACTTTTTCAGATATTATATATTATATTATAATATAATTGTTGTATATTCTATTACTTGAATTTCTTTATTTTACAAAATAATACACTGAAATTGAGATATTGAAAATGTTGTTTCCATTTTTTTTATCATTTTCATATCATTAACATGTCTAGAGAGCATGTGAGTTCCCTAAGTCCACAAGTCTTCCTTCTTGATGTTGAAATTTTAATGTTGAGTGATTTTTTTTATAATTTTTAAAGCACTTTTACTTTAGTTTTTAGTCTCACTAGGGAACTTGATCTTGTGATCACTAGAAAGCTTTTACTATGCAATGCCCTACTACAGTATTGCAGTATGTTGTGAAACTGCTGTTATCATATTAAATCTCAGCTTGTAAAAGAGCATCATAGAAAGACTAAGGGCCCCGTCACATATAGCGACACACCAGCGATCCTGACAACGATATGAACTTGTCAGGATCGCTGGTGTGTCGCTACATGATCGCTGGTGAGCTGCCAAACAGGCAGCTCAGGCAGCGATCAGGACAGCGACACTGCGGGTAACAAGCGATGCACGTCGCTGATGTAAGCAGGAAGTAAGAACGCGGCAGAGGCCGCGTCTGACGTCGGTGGAGCTCGAGGGTTCGGGTCACGTGACTTCAGTAAGTCATGTGGTGCCCCAGCAAAGGTCCGGTAAAAAAAAAAAGGTTTATGTAATAAACAGGGATCCCAGAGGAAGGAATCCGACGATTCTGAAACGCGTAGGAACGGCTCTTCATGCACATCATCCTTTGCATTTTTATTACATAAACCTTTTTTTTCCCGGACCTTTGCTGGGGCACCACGTGACTTACTGAAGTCACGTGACCCGAACCCTTGAGCTCCACCGACGTCAGACGCGGCCTCTGCAGATTTCTTACTTCCTGCTTACATCACTGCACACCCAGGCTCTGCGTGAGAGTGTCTCCGGCCGGGACAGCTCTCTGCTGCCGACCAGTTTGCAGCAAGGAATTACTACTGGATCTCCAAGGACTCGGCTCACCCCCCCTTTTTTTCAGATAAGTTCTGTTTATATTTAATTTATTTTTATCCTGGTTTCATCATTTGGACCTTTTTTTCACCAGCATTTATCTATTTACGGTGGATTTCTGTTTCAACCCTTTTGGTTACCCCTGGTGGGGTCTCTGTGACTATACCATTTGCGCCTATCTTACAGCATTACTCTAAAAACAGCGTGTGTCACATGTGTTTCATTTGGTGCACATTTTTAGCGTTATCGCACGGTTCTTTTTGCCGCCATCAGTGTGTTTTTTGCCACGTTAGTGTGCTTTTTTATGCAGCTTTTTATCCATGTACTATTGTTGTCATGCATTTGTCTTCTTGAGTCACATATTTATACACTTCGCATTACTCACCCGTAGGTGTTTATCTTGCAGCAATACTCTGCAAACATTGTGTTTAACAAGTGCGTTATTTGTTAGACATTTGTAGCGTTATTATGCGGTTCTTTTGCCGCCTTTAGTGCACTGTTTTAATGTGCTTTTTATGCAGCTTCTTATCCACGCTTGATTGCGTTTTGTCCACTCTGCTTTACCCACCCCCAGGTGAATTGTATATATTTTTACACCAATCTCTTTTAATAGATTTTATTGTATAAATATCATTTAGATCTATTTCTTTAAAAGTATTTTCTCTTTATTTAGCCATTTTGGTGAAAAAGGCGCACTCTTAGGCTGGCTTCACACATCCGGCGGGCGCCTTGCGGCGCCCCCGGCATTTTCCTGCAGCGCCGCATCTGAAAATCTGATGCGCCGCATGCGGCTTTTTTCGCATTGACATGCATTAGCGCCGGATGGCGCCGCATGTCAATGCGTTGCATGCGGTTTTGTCCGGATCCGGCGAAAATGTACATTGCGGCGTCCGGAAAAAACGCTGCATGTAACGTTTTTTTGTTTTTGCCGGATGGTTTCTTATCTCTCCAAGCATCAGAAACCATCCGGCAAAAAAACGCATTTTGGGCGCCGGAAGTGTGAAAGCTTTTCACATGCGGCGCTGCGGCAAAATGCCGGGGGCGCCGCCAGGCGCCCGCCGGATGTGTGAAAGAGGCCTTACCAGGGTATGCCACACTAAACAATATCGCTAACGGGATCGCTAAAAAACGTCACTATTTAGCGATCCCGTTAGCGATATTGTTCAGTGCGGCAGCTTCCAGCGACGAGCTTCCTGCTGTGATCTCACTCGTCGCTGGAATCGCTCCGGACCCTATTTCATCGCTGGCGCTCCCGCTGGGTAAGTATCTTATCGCTGTGTGGCACCTTTCTTAGCGATTTAGCGGTACTTTTGTACCGCTAAAGTCGTTAAGAAGATCGCTAACCGCGATAGCGTCGTTAACTATATCGCTAAATGCGGCAGCATTTAGCGATATAGAAACAATCCCGCTAGCGATCTCATTAGTATGCAACGCTAACGAGATCGCTAGCGGGATTGTTTAGTGTGGCATACCCTTTACTGTAAAGTAATTTACTGTTGCATTTACAGGCAGGCAACACCAGGCTCAGAATCCATTACAGCCAAAGATAACAACATTAAGTTAATCCTGACACGCAAAATACTCCAGACAAAACAGTTAAAGGTTTGGTATGTAGAAATTTTAGACTGAAAACAATACTGGGAAAGGTCAATGAAATATCAAAACTGTCTTTAGACTGATTTTTTTTAGAGAGTTTGTAACTAATGTTGTGAATTAGACAAATTTATGTAAATTTTGTGCCTTTGAGGTCTCTGCCGCACTGAGCTTTTTTGATCACTGTAAAGGTACTGCCACACTAAACGTTCCCGCTAACGATCACGATAACGACGCTATCGTTGGCGTGATCGTTTTAAGGTCGCTAGTAGCTGCCATACTTGACGATCTCATTAACGGAGCATCAGCGGTTAGCGATCTTTTTACCGACTTTGGCGGTCGTTGGGATGTGCCACACTGCATGTACTGTGAAAGATCACGACCTCGATAGGCGTGACTGAGCGCGACCTTTTGCACGCCCTCATCACAGATTGGTGGTCACTATGTATGTCATAGATATTTATCACAGCTCTCCCGCTTTGTGATTGGTTGACCGCATCATAAAAGACGACGTATCAGCACTCCTCTCCATTGCTCTCGAGCAGAAGCGGTTCTTTCAAATCAGCAGCATCGTTTCAGTGTGTCCTGCTAGCCTTGGTAGCTACTGCGATCAGTTTACGCCACTATTTCGGTTGCTACGTTCTACGTTGGGGTTTTTGCGATCCAGTCTGTGGCATATCCTCTGCGATCCAGTTTGTGACGCTAGTTTCCCTATTTTTATTTTCACAATCACACAGGTTTTCTAAGGTAGGTATTTTTTTTGTCATTTAATTTTTATTTTGTCTTTAATTTTACAGATCCATTTTAGATCACTGCTGTTGTTAACCATTGTCGTCCATCATGTTTTTTCATTATTTTGTTCAGCACGCCCACCATTTTATGATACCTGCTCTGTCTATGTTTACTCATGCTGCGCCCACCGCCACCATTTTGTAATCCTGCTCTGTCTATGTTTACTCATGCTGCACCCACCGCCACCATTTTGTAATCCCTGCTCTGTCTATGTTTACTCATGCTGCGCCCACCGCCACCATTTTGTAATCCTGCTCTGTCTATGTTTACTCATGCTGCGCCCACCGCCACCATTTTGTAATCCCTGCTCTGTCTATGTTTACTCATGCTGCGCCCACCGCCACCATTTTGTAATCCCTGCTCTGTCTATGTTTACTCATGCTGCCCCCCACCGCCACCATTTTGTAATCCCTGCTCTGTCTATGTTTACTCATGCTGCGCCCACCGCCACCATTTTGTAATCCCTGCTCTGTCTATGTTTACTCATGCTGCGCCCACCACCACCATTTTGTGATCCCAGCTCTGTCTATGTTTACTCATGCTACGCCCACCACCACCATTTGTGATCCCTGCTCTGTCAATGTTTACTCAAGCTGCGCCCACCACCACCATTTTGTGATCCCTGCTGTTTTTTGCGTAATTGTTCATCTAGGTTTTTTATCCCATTGTTTGTTCGGCCCCCGCCACGGCCACCATTTTATGATCCCAGCTCTATCTATGTTTACTCATGCTGCGCCCACAACCACATTTTATGTTCCCTGCTGTGTGCAATGTTGTAGACTACGTAAGCATTTTATTTAACCATTCTGCTGTTCTCACATAATCATTTTTTATTACAGATGGCTGATAAGCAGGAGTTTTTGCGTGATTTTATCGAGCTGTACCGCACAATGCCGTGCCTCTGGAAAATTAAGTCTGCAGATTACTGTAACCGGTTGAAAAAGAAGGACGCCTACCAAAACTGGTGGAGCTCTGCAAGAGCCGTTACCCTGATGAACCGGCGAATGAGTCAACGGTGAAAAAACGGATTCAGGCCCTCCGCACGGTTTACAAAAAAGAGCTCAATAAAGTTATCAATTCTACAAAATCTGGAGCGGGGGCCGAAGAAGTTTATGTCCCCCAACTGTGGTACTTTGATCTGTTCGCTTTTACAAGGGACCAAGAAGTACCCAGACAAGGGACATCAATGTCGGCTCAAGACCCGGTGTTCCAGCCGGACTCCCCTGTCATACATGTAAGTACCTTTGTATTACAACACATTTTAATGTACATGCCAAAGTGGACTTAAATTTTAAAAATATAATTGTGAAATGTAGATAAAATGGCTGAATTTATCCCTTCATGTACTGATAATTTATGTAGCTCAACGGTTGAGGCCTATCCATTTACAAGTGTCGTTTTCACAATTTTTGCTGTTTTTGGGTATAGTGTGAAGATTAATGTCTTTGTCTTTACATGTGTCGTTTTTCACATTTTTGCTGTATATGGGTGTTATAGTGTGAAGATTAATTTCTTTTTCTTTGTGATTTACCATTTGTTTTTTGTTCATGCAGGACACAGAAGAGGCCGTCTCCACACCTCCAACTGAACAAGACAGCATGCCGGAAGTAGTCGAGCCACCATCATCTGTGCGGAGGCGGCTTTCACTTTCAGGAACGAAAAGGAAGGCTCCCACCTCGGCTCCCACCTCGGCTACTCCTGAATTGGTGGAAATTGCGAAAAAAGTTCTTACGGCAGAAAAAGAACAAACTAAAATAACTGGGTTTGCATATTTTGCTAATGAGAAGCTGCCTACTCTGGATCCTGTTCAGCGGCTTCATGCTGAGAGACTGATGTTTGAGGTCCTGACTCAAGCGTCTTTTGGAACCCTGGACAACAGATATGTCGTCATGCCAAGACCGCAGTACCCGGACTACTCATGGCCCAACAATCCTGTGCCAAACCCAGTTGGGATAAACCCAAACGCTGGTGCTCCCTCTTATTTTTATTCACCGCAGAGGCAGCGTGGTAATGGCAACGATCCATCTTACCAGCAGTTGTAGGTTTTAAAATGTTTTACAAAAGTTTTTTTTGTTGTTTATATATTTTTACATTGATACCTTTTTTAATAAAAAAAATTATTTATCTAATGAATTGTGGTCTTTTCTTATGTGATGTCAACTATTAAAATGTTTGTTATTTTTATTACATCTACTTGTCACACATGGGTCATGGGAATCCAGCTGTCATAGGTGATCCATCATAGGGAAAAAATGAAATGAAAAAAAAATCAAAAATTAACATTTCTTTTAAAGGCCCCTGGTCACACTAGCGCTAAAACCTTATGCTAAAAAATAATACACCACACCTGCGTTGATTAACGTAAAATAGAAAATATTATTTTTCTCATATATATATATTTTTTTTTAAATAAATCAAATTTAAATAAAAACAAAAAACATTAACATAATAACAAAACATAACATAGTAACATAAAATTAAAAATTATATACAAAATAATAACAAAATAAAAATAATAAACAAAAAAAAAATTAATGAGGGCCCCAGACTCCAGGAAATGCCCTCTCCAGCATCACCCGTGTTGATGCACAGCTCCCAAGGCACTTTGCAGCGCTGCCACCGCTGCTTGCATGGCTCCCACAGCGCTGCTATTTGCCGCCATCAGCCGGCGGTGTGACATCTGCAGGTCCTGGGCAGTTGGGATTTCTGTGGAGGTAAAGGTAACAGTTAACCAGGGAATTCTGTTGCAACATCAACATGTTATGTTTGTTAACACTTACGGTTTTCCTCAGAGGAAACGCTGACCGCCCACTCAGGATCTGTTGCTCCGCCGGCTAGGGAAAAAAAAAAAAAAAAGTTATATCACAACAGTCATTACACATAAGACCTTACAAAGTTCTCAAACTTGTCTGAAGATTATATAATGTGCGTTTATTACCTGATGGGGAGCCTGCATCCGTGTCACGGGATGATGCTGGAGAGAAGGCAACGTCTGGGGAAGGGCTGGAACCAACAGAGTCTGGAGGGGGTGTTGCTGCCGGAGATGGGGTTGAAGGGTCGGATAGGTGTGGTGAAGATGGTGGTGGAGGGTAGCCGGGGAAGGAGATGGAGGGGTAGCTGGGGACGGTGGAGCCGCTGGTGCTGGTGAAGGTGGTGCTGTAAATAAAATATACAATTCAGTCAAATAATCCTTCTACTAACCCCATTACTGCCAGTACTTCATCTATGCCTGTAAACCCCCTCACGACTGGTACTCCCTTCACTGCCTGCCTGCCCTATCACTGCCTGCCCTCCCATCACTACTGGTCCTCCCGTTACTGCCAGTACTTCCATCTATGCCTTTAAACCCCCTCACGACTGGTACTCCATCACTGCCTTGGCCCATCACTGCGGGTGCATTGATATAGGTAGATAAGGCTACTTTCACACTTGCGTTTTTTTTTTGTGCAGCGCAACTTGCGCTATCGGATGCATGCGCAATGTACCCCTATCTTTAACACGGCAGGCGCAGGGTCTAGCGCTTGCACGCGTTCATGTGCGTTTGTCGTGCGCTGCGCATTTTCCCGGTGTTTTTTCGATCAAAAAAGACAGAGATGATAGAGGCAGAGATGATGGGAGACAGAGATGATAGAAATGTGACACATAGACACGCTTGCGCCAAAAAAACGCAAACGCATGCAAAAAAATGCATGAATCACAGACAAACGCTGCGTTTTTTTGTCTAAATGCGCATGCTGATGCGACTAAATTATCGCAGTTTTACAAGCGTTTGCATGTGTTTTTTTAATGCGCTTCATGTGCGATCGAAACGCAGCGCAAAAAAACGCAAGTGTGAAAGTAGCCTAAACCCACAAAACATAATAACCTCTCAAGATACCCTCTTCAATCTCACTCAGAGGCCTGCGGAGCTGGGCCGGATGCTGGCGACCCTCTCGCGTGAGCGGTATCGCAGGTCCGCCAGCTTCTTCCTGATTCTGTGCTCGGTCTGCCGCACATTGAAGCGCCTCTGCAGGCCCCGCCGGATCCTCTGCAGGCATACCCTTTTGTGGCGCCTTGGATGCGCCACAGGTAGCCTGCAGCAGTGGTAATCCCACTGGTCCATTTTTCTAACTAAAAAACGGACCTCCTCGTCCGTCCATCTTGGGCCGCGCTGTCTGCTTCTCACCGCCGCCATTGCCGCCATTACAAACAACAGCGCATGGGCGACGCCAGCGCCCATGACGTCACAGCGTGCGCACGTTACGTGCGGCCGCACTCGCGACCCAAAACGATATTGCTATTAAAAAGTGACCGCAGCAGCCATGCGCCCAGCTGGAGCTCGTGAGGTCACATTGCGATCAGAATGGCCACGCAAATCTGTGAATAGCTGCATATCTGAATAGCTGGAGCTCATTATCGTCACCTTGCGATGACAATGGCCTCGCAAATCTGTGAATAGCTGCATATCTGAATAGTGGAGCTCCTTATCGTCACCTTGCGATCAGAATGGCATCGCATATCTGTGATAGCTGCATATCTGATAGATGGAGCTCTTATCGCCACCTTGCGATCACAATGGCCTCGCAAATCTGTGAATAGCTGCATATCTGAATAGCTGGAGCTCATTATCGTCGCCGTGCGATCAGAATGGCATCGCATATCTGTGATACTGGGATTAACTGGTGAATGTTCACCTTTACCTCCCAAAATGTAATTTTATATATTTATATCAATTTTTTAATCTTTAATCTATGACTAAAAATATATGTTATATATTTAAAACTTATATATGCTGCTGTGGTGTATTATGTGTTATTTTTAATTATAAGGTTTGAATGAACGCTAGTGAGACCATGGGCCTTTGAAATAATTGTTAATTTTTTTATATTTTTCTTTTTATTTCTTTAACAATCAACTCCTATGACTGATGGTACTCCCTGACCCCCTGTGTGATAAGTAGATACAATTTAAAAAAAAATACACAACTAAAAACATTAGAAAGATTTTAAAAAAATAAGCTGCTGGAACATGTCTCGTTGCCATCCCATTACTCCCTCCCCACATCTCACCCATCATTATCCCTTCTCCCATATTGATAAAATAATTTAAAAAAAAAGACACAAATACATTTTTAAAATAAAAAATTTTTATTATAAAAACATTGTTAAAAAAAGTGTAAAGTAAAAAATTCTCAAAATCAAACTATATATGCTGCTGCCAACTTACTGCACCAGGCCATTAAAGTAATGGCAGTACTTGTCTCGGCCAGCCTTCGCATGTCCTTGCTCCTGCCTTGATTGACAGGTTGAAGGCCTGCAATAGCGGGATCATTGTCACGCCATTCTCCAAGCACCACGTCACCATTGCAGTCCAGTCCATGAAGCCCGGCGGACTGTAAGTAACAGCATCGCGTTTTCGTAAAAAATTGTGCAGCACACAACAGGCCAACACCACCCAGTCTATGGATTCCAGCTTCATATTGATTGGAGGGGTGGAAAACCTGGAGCGGTTGGCCATTATGCCGAAGGCATTCTCCACAACGCGCAGTGCCTAGACAGTCTGTAATTAAAAATCCGCCTTTCCCTGTCAAGTCTTTTGTGGGTACGGTTTACAAAGATGCTCATGAAGGGGGAAGGCTTCATCGCCCACAAACACAAAGTTTAGGTTGGCGGTGGTGTCCATGTTGGTTGGCAAGTTAAGTTTATCATTAAACAACCATTGTCCAAAATTTGTGTGCTCCAAAAAAGCCACGTCAGAAACCCTTCCATTCATGCCAACATCAACGTCATAAATTCATAATTTGGGATTAACAAGGGCCATGAGGATCACGCTGAAGTAGCCCTTGTAATTATGAAAAAAGGATCCGCTGTTGTCTGGTTGCCCTGATCCTCACATGTTTGCCATCCAAGGCACACCAAAAGTTTGGGAACTGCCAAATCCTTTCAAAAATAGAGGCAATAATTTGCCATTCCGCCACGATTTGGGAAATGGCAATGTAGCTCCGTTAAACTGCCGACGATGGCGTTGATGTCTCCGGAATTAGTTCTCCAAGCAGCGACCGAGAAATTGCAGCAGAATATTCAAATCCTTCATTGAACGTCCGATTGCCAGAATCGCAGCTTACTGCCAACGTTCCTCGCTGAAACAGCTGCACGCATCCGGTATCCTGCCGTTCAATGAGTGGCCTCACAGCTTCCAGTAGGAGCTTGAATGAATCCTCCGACATCCGTAGATAATTCCGGAAATCTTGTGGATTCTTCTCCTGCAACTCCTCACTGATGCATGTGGGAGAATTTGGACCTCTGCTCCAGCCATTCCCTGGTCCACATGCGACGCTTTCGCTTGGGGCCTCTCTTCCACCCGCGCCTCCTCTTGCCGATCTGCCTCCATAGATAGTGCAACTGCGACAATAACACGCTCCGCGTGGACAGGTTCAGATGTGCAACCTGTACGGTAAAGAAGAGAAAAGTTAATTACTAATTAATTACTATTACTAAAGTGTTTAAACAAAGTAAAATAAAGAATAAAAAAAAAAATATTAAACAAAAAAAAAATTTCAACTTTTCAGTTAACATTTAATATACAGTTTACAAATGTCTAAAATGGTGGGGGGTGAAAAATAAAAAAAGCAGACGAAAAAAAAAAAAATAAGGTCAGGGTGTAAAATAAATAAGCAGACGGAAAAAAAATAAATAAAGGAAATTAGGTCAGGGGTGTAAAATAAAAAAAGCAGACGAAAAAAAAAAAATAAGGTCAGGGGTGTAAAATAAATAAAGCAGACGGAGAAAAAATAAAATAAAGGAAATTAGGTCAGGGGTGTAAAATAAAAAAAGCAGACGAAAAAAAAAAAAAATAAGGTTAAAAACCATTATCAAACAACATCACAAACAATATTTACCTTGAAATCCAAATATCCCAAAGATCCAAATCCAAATGGGGATGGATGGTGTTCTAGCGACTCAGACAGGATCGCAAAAACCCCCACTGTGCCACAAACAGGATCGCAAACTCCGACACACTATACTATCCTTGCAACAACGCACAAAGAGACCCATAAAGTGCTCTAGAAACAATGGATGGGGGCGCAGTTATTATAGCTGAGGTGATGTTATGGTCACCAATCGGAGCTGTAGGGCGTTAACGAAAGAAAACAAAGTCCCGCCTACGCCGCTGACTAATGCGTCGTTAACGAGGTCGCACATCGTTCACAAAAGGTGCCAAACACAGCGATTCAGGCTCACCAGCGGGAATGCCAACAATCAAAATACGGTCCAGAATCTAGTGAACGATCAACGAGATCACAGCAGGGGCCACGTCGTTGCTACATGCCACACACAACTACGTCGCTAACGAGATAGCTAAATAGTGACGTATTTTGCGATCTGTTAGGCGCTGTTTGTGTGGCTACCTTAAACAAGCTTTATACATGACAAGAACCTTTTTGAAACACTTGGTTTAAAAAAGCATCAAGCTGTTAAGCCTTATAATGTCTTTTTTAATTTTTTTTTAGTCTTAAGCCCCATCACACCAAGCGAGATCGCTATGAATCGCTTTAAACGTCACCCTTTAGTGACCAACAGCGACCCAGCCAGTGATTCGCCCATGGTGACAGCAGCAAAATATCAGCCCCCTGCTGGGTATCGCGACATCAAGAATTCCTGGACCATTTTTTCCTCGTTGGTCTCCCGTGCCACGCGCATCGCGCGTGTGCGCGGGAACCACGATCGCAGCTGGTATCCAAAGTACATATTGGGTAACTAACACCGCGCGGCACCTAGTTACCCATATTTACCCTGGATACCGGCTCCCAGTTCTGCTGTAGAGCCTTGGGAGCCGGGACTAGGATCAATTTGGGTAACTAGGTTCAGCGCGGTGCTTAGTTACCATGTTACATTGGATACCATTTTTCCGCTGGTCCGATCGTGGTGAGTCGCCCATGTGACAGTCACCCGCGATAGCTAACGATGTCCCAGCGATCCCCTTCACGTCGTATCGTTGGTGGGACGCTGGGACATTGAAGAGTGTGACTGGCCCCCTTAAAACATATAGCCACAATAATTAATCAAAGCAAAATTACCAATAGTTTTTAAAGAATTAAGAAATTCATTTTAAAAAATTTCGTTTTGTCCTTCATTTTATGGGAAAAGAATCAATATAGTCAAAAAAGTAAAAATAAAGTCACAAAAAGTGTTGAAGAGTAAACATGAGCAGAAAAAGCAAAAAAATGGTTGAATAAAGAACATTTCCCTAAAAAAAATAGACATACTTACTTATATGTCATGTCCCTCCATAACAGGTTGCCTTTAGTTTTATTTTTCCCGGGGGAAAATTTTCCTGTTTTGTAAAATTTTGGGTTAAAATTTTTCCCCCCGTGTTTTTTAAACTGTTAAAAAACGCTGTCAATCTTTTTCTACAGCATTTAACCACACCGCAAGGGGGGGCTTTTTTCTCCCCCCAGCACGCCCGTAACATAATCTGGGGTGCATGCTTCCAAACAGCTGGAGGTGCTGAAAAAAGCCTTAAAGAAATTCTCTTTTTTGTCCAGCTGAGCGCCCCTTTTTAGGAGATTTTTATTTTATAATCCCCACAAAGCACAAGTCCCTAAGGGGACGTTAAATGCAATAAAAAAAAAAAAAGTTAAAAAAATAAAAATAAAAACAAAAGGTCAAATCATCCCCCTTTGCCCCTTCAAATTAAAGAAAATTAAAAAAATAATTAAAAAAATCCATTATTTTTTTTGTTTATTGTAAAAGCTCAATTTCAAATATAAAATAAAAAAAATCCCTCAGAAAAAAGCAAATGAAAAAGAAAATGCTAGTTTTTTCATTTTTTTGGCAGCCTAACGTTACAAAAAAAAGCAAAAAAAGGAAAATTTCCCCCCAAAAAAGCTTCAAAAAATTTCAATAGGGGAAAAGGAAGCCTCAAACAGATTTATCCGAAAATTTAAAAGCATTACGGGTCTGGGAAAAAAAAAGAAAAGGGGGTTTTTTTAAGTTTAATGACTTTTTTGCATTCAATGCATTGGAATTTTATTTCCCATTTTTCCGAGCTTTTACATGATAAAATAAATTGGTCTTTTAAAAGTAAACTCATCTGCAAAAAATAAGTTTTTATGGCTTGTGGATAGAAAAAAAATTATGGTCTTAAAGAAGTGGACAAAAAAAAGGAAAAAATTGGGGGGGTGCCGGGGAAAAAAATTAATGCTAACACCAAAACATGCCCCCAAAAAAAAAAAAATAATAGCTGTTTTCTTTCAAACCTTAGTATAAAATTTTCTTAAAGTTTTTTTCCCAAGATTTGTTTTTTATGACTTCTTACAAAAAGGCTGTTCTCACAAAGAATTGGTGGGGCCCTCACCCTGCCCCCCCAATCAGCAGCAATGGGGAAACTAACAGTACTTGGAAGCGACCCCTAATGAATATGAGGGTTCTTTGTTCCGTCCCGTGAATACATTTTAATTTGGCGCTCCCCGAGCTTTTTGAAATTTTGCGTAAGTAAACCCCAAGAAAAACTGTTGTGACCAAATGCCAATTTACCCCCACTGACTTCATATTGATGAGCCGAAGGTCATCAAAATTTATCCGTAAGCCCTTCGAAAAAAAGTTTACTATGCACTTTAATGTTTTTTTTAAAATAATGTTCAAGGAAAAAACAAAAAAAACTATCAGCAGCCTCCATCATTGTCAATTTAAAGAGGGCTTCATATAGTTAATTTTCTTAAAAACCCCTGAATATAAAGCTGTGATAAAAAAAAAATTAGCTGCTTTTCGCTAAAAATAATCATGAATGAGTGTGTTTAAATCCCCCGTTTTTGATGTCTTTCAATGTAAAAAAGGTGCCAAAACACCAAAAAAAATTTGCAGAACTCTTGTACATCAGATTAAATTTTTTTTTTTGACAGCCAAAAATCACGCCCCGAAGACATCAGTTTTGTATACAGAACTCCCCGCCAAAGGGGACAAAGGCAGGCCAGAACAATCTTTACAGATTTTTGTGCACCTTTTTTCTTTGGTCTGCCTGGTAAACGGCTAGAAAGGCCACGATCGTAAAATTAAAAAAAAGGGTCATTTAGTGCCCCGTCGTTCAGGGGGAAAAAAACCCTTAAGGGGTTTTTTCCACACTAAACAACGCTAAGGGATCGCAAAAAAAGTCACATTTCGACCCCGTTAGCGTGTGGTGTGTGGGCAGTGCCACGACGGTTTTGCTGTGACTCGCCATCGTGGAATCTTTCCCGGGACCTATTTATCGCCGGGGCTCCCGCTGGGGGAATAAATCGCTAGTGTAGACCTTTTCTTAGCGATTAGCGGTACTTTTGTACCCTAAAAACGTTTTAAGGAGATCCTAACCGCGATACGTCCTTAACGACCGTAAGTTTTGGGACTATGCGATATAGAAAAACAATCCCCCCCCACGATCCATTTTTTAGGACGAACGAATGCTAGCGGGGTTGTGTAGTGTGGGTACCTTTAGTTTTGTCTTGTTCTTTTTTTTTTCTACACAATAAAAAAAATTTTTTACAATGTAATGCTACACTTTTTTTTCGTTGGCCGTAATCGTGTTTTTTTTGCATTTTTTCAGTACAGCCAAATTAAATGCTGAAAATTCCTGTGGAAAGTGTCCCCCTTTAACCAACACCATGTAAAGCACTGGGAGAAAAAAGGTTTTAAAGTTACCAGAAATTTTAACCCACCTACTATTTTTAAACCACAAAAAAACTGATCTAAAATCAAAAAGAGACTGCACTAATGAGCTTTTGCACATTGGGAAAACCTGTTCATTAAAATAACCTTTGTAGATTTTAAATATTAAAGCTTTAAATGCTTTTAAAAAAAAAAAATTTTTCATTTTTTGCGAATTAATTGGTATTGTAAAAAATTTAAAAAAAGGGAACTGTCAGTGGATCACCATCCCCCAAACAATATTTGTGGGCTGCAGGTCAAAGGAAGCTGAATAAAATGATAGCTGGTTTCTTTGACCCGATGTCTTATTCCAGAGAAACTTGCTTTCTAAAAATAAAAAGAGTTTTAAAGGATATGGGAGAATGCTACCTGGAAGAAACTCCCCATCCAGACTTTTTTAAAAAAAAAGGAGAATTCCCCGGGGGGAGACAAGAACTAACACGAACATAAAATTTAATTTTTTTTTTAAAACATATATTTGCGCTCTCTGAGCTCTGGTTTCAAAATATTGCCCCCCCGTCTCCTGGAATGGAAAAATGAAGTGAGAGGAACTGCAGATTGTCAGTTAAGCCCCCACACCCGCAGTGAGGTAAAAGAGGGGCCCAAAAACCCCAACCCCAGGGGAATTCCCCTTTTTTTTAAAATAAGCCCCCGGGGCAGAGTAATCCGGGAAAATTTTCCCCCCCAAAACCCCGGGAAAAATCATTTATATCAATGAAAAAAAGTGGTTATCAACATCAACCTCTGGTATAAGCTACAGGGGGGGCTTTTTTAAATTTGTAATATATGCCCATTTAAATTTTTTGTAGATCAAATGGAGTTTTGGGAAAATTCCTTTTAAGTAAAAAACAAATGCAAATCAGACTACATGCTTTGGGGGGGATGTAAAGCACAAAAATTTTTCTTTCTTATTACCTCAGGCATTCCAGCTGTTTTTTTTGGCTGTTACATAGATTTTTCAAAGGGGGACCTTGATCATAAAAGTCTGGGTCATTAAAAAAAAATTTTAGTGTAAAGAAAAAAGGTTGTCATAAATGATAAATTTGGCCCCAAAACCCCGATTCTATAAATGAGTCGATTAAACTTAGATGAAAAACAGAAGAATTTCAAAAAACATCCCAGAAGATCTGTTTTTTTGTTCTTTCCCAAAATTTTTTGGGGAAAAACCCGTGCTGCGTTTCTTCAAAAAATTGTGCAAGTGAACTTAATAAAATTGATTTTGGTTTTAAAGCAAAGGGGGTTCCCAATAAAGTTTTGATCAATTTTTTTTGTTCTTTTTCTTAAAAAATATTAATTATAAATTTAAATTTTTTTAAAAAAAAATTCAAAAACCCCCTTTTTTCCCGGTCTAAAAACTTTATTTATAACATTAAACCAGGGTGATTAGGGCTGAAAAAAGATAAGAATCATTTGGGAGATGGGGATTTGGGTTTTAAAGTCAGTATTAAAAATTAAGTAGAAATGAAACGTATAAAACGAGTATAGCCCCCCCAGAAAAAGCCAACCCCCTAATTTTGCACAAAAAATGGGAAAACGTATTGCTCGGTTCCCCTAGGGGAAAAAAGGTTATCCCCAATGCTGCCCCTTATTATGCCCCCCAAGTGAAGATCCCCCATGTATTTGCCCCATATGCCCCCCTTTTTTTCCCCCCAAAATGCTCCATAGATTGGTCCCAATGCTCCCCCTGTATTGGGCCCCCATATCGCCCATGTATTGTCCCCCCTAGTGCCATAGTTTTTTACCCATAGATGCTCCATAGAGTGCCCCCTAGTTTTCCCCCCCTAGTGCTCCTGTTTATGCCCCCAAGATGCTCCATGTATTAACCCCCATAATTCCATAATTTTCCCCCCCTGTGCCCATGTATTATGCCCCTAGATTCTCCTAATTTGCCCCAAAATGCTCCATAGATTTTCCCCCCCTAGATGTTCACGATTATGCCCCCTAGGCCCACTTTAGCCCCATAATGCCCCATTTTTTTGCCCAAAATGCTCCTAGATTAACCCCATAGATGCTCCAAAATTTTGCCCCATGATCCCAAAAGTTTTAAACCCCCTGTGCCCATAATTATGCCCCCATAGATCTCCATAGATTATGCCCCATAGTACTTCACGATTATGCCCCCTTTGCTGCTCCATGTTTCCCCCCAAAATGCCCATGTTTTTTCCCCCCCTAGTTTTCCCCATGTTTATGCCCCCTATTGCTGTTTTAATCCCCCCATCCCCGGGGAGCTGTCTGCGCAAAAAAAAACTCTCACCCTCATTGTGGGGGGCCGGGCCGGTGTCCTAGCAGCGGGAACCGGTTCTATGGGGGAAGGTGCTGGGGTCACCGCTCGTCGGGGGCCCCCACCGCGATTTTTCCTTCACCCCTTCCCCGCTGAGCCCCGTTTTCCCGGGGGCCCCAAGCAGTGAAGTCAGGAAGGGCGCGGGTGCGTAAAACGTCATCGCGCCCTCTGCCTAAAATTGCGCAAAGGACCGAGGACAAGTGGCGAGCAGGGGGGAAAAGGGAAGGTAAAAATCGCTTATATCACCCTTCCGGGGCTCTTCCCCCGCTCTATCCCCCGGGGCCCGGGGCCAGTGTTCAGCGGTCATGGGGGACCGCTCAAAAGTCATGAATAGTGATTTTTATGACTTTAAGGCGGTACCCCTGACCGCTGAATGGCGTGGAGCCCCGGGAGAAAGCGGGGCTGCAGGGGGCCCGGTCGGCGGGGGGGTTTTTTTTAAGAACACTGCACCTGCCCCCCCCGTAAGACTCGAGTTAACCCCAAAAGGGGGGCTGAAAAATGGGAAAAAAAACTGGGTTATACTCGAGTTAAACGGAACTCATGCAATAAAAAACCAATTTCCCCCCCACAATATTTTCCCAAAAATGTACAGAATATGGGATAAAATTAAATTGTTTTTATGGGACAAGACAAGCTCGTAGTCAAGCATTGGTTAATTTGTGCACTTTGACCCCCCCAAATGATTCCCATTTTTGGTTTTAAAAATAAATCTAAAGGCAAGGAATCAATTGAATTTTTAATACATTGCGTATTACTAAATAATCATTTTTTTTGGGCGATTAGCAAAAATTTTTAACATAGCAAAGAAAATTAAAATACTTTTTTGTAGAAGTATTTTTGCTAAGTGCTCGGAACGCACCTATAGAATTAAGGGAGGTGTTTGGGCCCCGGGGTCCCCGTTGCGGGGACCCGCGTAGTAAGATGGCGAAAATTTTGGCATTTGAGCGAATTTGTTCCCCGGGGGCAGATGAAACGCCGAAACACAATGGCGGGTTGGGGGAACTCTTTATTCCACAGAGTCGCTAACAAAAATGCGGGGAGCCTTTTGGGGCTATATAGTGGCTTTTAAATTTTTAAGGCCCTTGCAAAAACTGTGCCCCGTCAGACTCACAGGGGACCAGTGAATGCTAAGGGGTTGAGCCTTGGTCATGAAAACAGAAAAACGCAATAATCTCCTCACCGGGGACCGGTATTCTAAGGGTTTTTCCCCACCCCCAAAAACCTGATAAAAACCCCCCTCGGTGCCCGATTCTAGGGGTTTTTTTAGCCGGCCAAACCCCAATGATACATGCCACATGGCGCAACACGAAAAAATTTATACTAACCAGGGCCCCAGCGGCATGCGACCTTTTTAGTAGCAGTCGGACCTTCCAAAAAAAGGCCAAAGAAATGTTTAGAACACAAGAAGTTTGGGGGCCTTCCGGTGCCAAAGGGGGGAAAAATGCTGAAACCAGCATGTGCCCCGATCCAATGGAAGTCTTGCCCTGGGCGCTCAGATGGGGAAACGCAGGACTTAGTCCCAAGACTGCCTGCCCCCGCATGGTTTGAAGAGGAACCAAAGAGGGAGCAACAACCCTGTTTTTAGTTGTTATGGCAGCCCCCTTTTTTGCCCCAGTTTTGGGAAATTTGGTTCCCTAAGCCTGCCTTCAGGAGACCCCGGAATGCTAACCCCCCAGGGCAGCGGGGATCCCTCCCTCGAACTTCCGCCTTCTGGGGGCTTCTGCAAAGCCTTCGATACCCCAGTACAGCGTCCCCCGAAAGTTTTCCCCCAAGCTTCCAGACGGGGGCCGACAAAAAAAATCTTTTTATAAATCGCCATTGCCCTGCTTCCATGACCCTTGCCCACGTTGTCAAGAGGCCTCTATGAAGACCCCAAAGGCCAAAAAAAAATTGGGGGGCCCAAAACCCCCCTCTTTAAAATTTTGGGAAAAAACATATGAGGTTCTGCCTGTTAAGCTTTTTTTCTCCAATCCCCCGGGGCCAGTAGGAAAGACCCTTTCGGGGTCTCGCTCCCCCTTAAAATTTGACTGTTCTCTGCCTTTGGGAGTTTTTTGGGTTTTTAAGCACCCCCCCTACGGGGTCGGTTGGATCCCATCTACAGCCCCAAACCGGGCATGGGGTTGTTTTGATGACCGAGCCCATTTAAAAACGTCTGTTTTTCGGGATATTTGAATACAATAGGAAAAATTTTAAAAAACATTTCGTTTTCCCCAAACTGTTGGATGCCATGGGCATTCGAGCAGAACCCCCTTTACTTTCAGTCGGGGACCCAGAAGGTGCTACGGTTGAAGAACCCCGTTGAAGGGGGTCGGGGTTCCCTGATCAAGTCATCGCAGTCTTTTTTTCCCGGGGTTCAGTTTTTTATTTAGGTGTGAGTGCCCCCAAAAAGGGGGGAACGGTGGCGTTCCTCTACATGGCTCCCAAGACTATCCCCGTGTGCTGTTCTAGGGCATCCCGCCCTTGTTTTTCCCCTTTGGGGGAACTGGGAAGATGGATCCGGGTGTATCCCTTCAGCCCCCCGGGTCAGTGGGTGAAAAACCCAGCAGAGGTTACTCACCTCAAACCCGGAAAAAGGGGGTCAGTTTTTTTAGGGTAAAAAGGGAAAGCTTTTCCGAATTATGCTCCAGCTTCCATGTGGCCGTTGGTGAACATACCCCTTAGGGGGCCCGCGGAATGCCTAACAGAATTAAGGGAGGTGTGTTCGCAGCCCCCGGGGTCCCCGTGCGGAGAGCCTGCGCTAGTAAATGGGCAAAAAGGGGGTTGAGGAACTCTGTTATCCCATAGGTCGCAGATGAAACCCGTGCACTATATGGCAGTATGGACGAAATCTGTTTTTCCCCCCCGAGTCGCTAACTTAAATGTGCCTTATGGCGATATAAGCGATCTGTTATTCACGAGCCGCTGTGACAAAGACGTGTCCCCCTTGCTCACATGGGACACAAATGACGCTAAAAGGGTTTCGTTTATGGTATGCAATCAGAAAAAAGCAATTCTCCTCACCGGGTAGCCGTATTCTAATGGGGTTTTCAGCAGAGCCCCGAACCCCCGCTACAAAAAAACCCATGGAGTTGCCGGATTCTAGGGTCTTATTTTTTCCCGGGCCTAACCCCAAAAACTGACCACACTGGCGCAACACGTAAAATTGTACTACGCGTGGCCCCGCGGGTTTTGCCACCTTTTTTATAGCGCTACAGGGGCCCCGAAAAGGACCAATGGAAACGCCCAAAACCAAGCACTTTAGGACCTTTCTAGCGACCAATGGGAGTCGTGCTGTAACCGGCATTTTTTCCCCCGATCTCCAAGAGAATCTTTTCCCGGGGGCGTCAGAAGGAGAGAGTGAGGACTTTGTCCCCCGACTTTTCCCCCTCCGACGGTTAAAAGAGGAACCAAAGAGGCAGCAAAAAGCCTCTTCACAGTTAGACCCTTTTGTGTGGGGCCAACGTCTCTGTGACAGGTCCACGCGGCCACGATGGGGGGGGACCCCCGGGGACTGGTTTGAGATTCCCCTTTTGGGGCGGGGGAACCCTCCCAAAAAACCAAAAAAGAAGTTTATTCTCCTGCTTTTACCGTCTGGAGGAGGGGGCCCCCGGTCATTGTGGAGGTTGGTTGTGGGCCCCAGGACTGGGGGTCCTGTTTCCTGATGGCACGCCAACCATTTTTTCCCGAAAAAAGTTTGGGCTTGGATGTGTGTGACCCCAAACTTTTTGCGGGGGACCTGGCGGCTTGAAGAAGGGGGGTTTAAAAGGGTTATGTAACAACCCTGCCGGGGCACGCTGGCCTCCCTCCCCCACTCCTTCCACCCCCTTATCCTACTTGGGCCCCGTTCTGAATTGTCTGGCCAGCCCCCGTGTGTGCTCAGTCTCCCCTTGCTCTGGCATGCTTCCTGGCTGTTGCTTTGGGGGGGGTTTGGCACTTCCCCGGGTTTTTTTGAGTCGTGTGCACCTTCCTAAGGGTCCCCGCCCCAAATTCCAAAAACCTTGTTATATAAGGGGTCCCCCCCCCCGGAGGTGCCCCGTGCAAATTTTTCAGTTATGTCTTGCTACAGCCGCCAGG